>JAYRCB010000291.1:581680-665832 GCA_036026315.1 Trachelus stipa | reverse complement strand
AAATGTCACCTTCAGGTAGGCCTAGTGGCGCCATTTCTTGGTCAGGCCGGAAACTTATCAATCCACCCTCGTACGTAGTTCGATAAAGGCTGTAGAAACTTGGAACGACGTTCGATTCTCCGCTGATACGAGATAACGGTACCGTGATACGACGGCGGGAAGGGATGGACGCGTCAGATAACTCGCAGACACATTGCTTCTATCCCGACTCAATAATTCATCCCCCGATCCCGGAGAATCATAGCCGTCCGATATCAGCCTGGCTTCGCACTTGTGCTGCCGCCTGTTGTATTTTCACATTTATTTATGTCCTTGTTAACCCTTTCTTTTTTTTTATAGTCTCCCTTCGAAACTTCCCTTACCTATATGTTCTCATATCCCCCTTTTTCACTCCTATTACCAGCGCTCATTATCCCACCACGAAAATATCCGTGTCTCGTGATCTACGTTTTTTTTTTATAATTACTACGTTTACTCCTAGATTCACTGGAGTGACGTTAAAAAAAAGGTAACCATCGAACAACGGAAAAGGGTGCCACCGCCATGTGGTATAGAGAGGGGGGATGAAAATCGTCTCTCGATTCAAAGGTCTGTTTTAACGAGAGGGGGGCGGGGGGGGGGGGTGGGAGAGAAGAGAGAAAACGTATTACACATTATTGTTCTCCGTTTGAAAAGTCACATACCTACTTCGCCGCTCCCTCTTCGTCGTGAGAAATAATTAGCGCGACACGTGTAATCAACGAAATTATTCCGCGACACCTTTTATGTTTATGCACGTTACTAATTTGCATTGCTCTGGGTAGAAAGTACCTGCGGGACCTTACCGGCTCGGTCCGACGTTCAAATAGGAAGCTTGGGGGTGATCGAGGTATAGACAAACTTCATACTCCATGTCTGCTTGTTCGTATGTACATAGTATAATAGATGTAGCACATGCGTATGTACCGTGTATTTCCCATGTGACTTCAGGGCATATAGTCAACCCGTCGGTTTAGACAAGCATCGAGCCACTGCTGGAATTCGAAAATTTTGCACTGTCGTTGAGCACGGGGACGATTAAGATTCAAATAAATAGGAAACCAGTGAAATCGATTGACCTGCACTCTATACGCGTATATGTCAAACTAATAGGCCCTTCGATTCTCGATAGTCTCTAATAGGCGCTACAACCCTTCCGATGGGTATATCGATCACGCCCTATATTCTGTCGTATGGAAATGACGCTGGCCTAAAATATCGGCACGTCAAAGTCAATTAGTAATCAATTATCGATGAGGAACGAGGATCGTCGTGTATCGGTTAACGTCGGATAATTTGCAAAAGCATATTTTCGCCAATCAAAGTGAACTAGGCTACAACGTAGCCGTATACACGCTGCCCACGGACCGTACCTTTTTGTATGCAGCGTTTAAACTCGTTATAGGCGAAGATACGTATTCAATTTTAGTACCAACGTGAAATTATTAAATGGTCTATGAGAAACGTAAAGGCGTGCTCGTTACTGACGCGGCGTCCTTTGATTCCTAGTGCGCCAATTATTTCAGTCGTTTTTCGTCGACAATATTTTTATACGAAACGAACGCGAACTGTCTCTTTCTCTCTCTTTCGCGCGTGCTCTGTGTAGTTTAAAGAGAAAATTATCTTTTGCTATGGGTCGTTATTAATTATTCTCTCTCATTGTCTCTCCCCTTTCCGACTATCTATCTCTCTCTCTTTTATCCCCACGTATCCACTCATCTACGTTAAATCACATTTTTCTCTACGCACCTAATCTCGACCCTTCTTCGTTCTCATCCGACTATACAAGGCGCTGGCTGCATCACGATCTCATTCCCAAATTCCCATCTGGAGTTCAGCTGATAAATGACTCGTCGGTCTGATTACTGCTGGGATTTTAACACGAGCTTAATTAGACACTGTAGTTCCCATGACTGATCGGACCCCTCTCTTGCGCCACATTACAGTTAATGTAGTTCACTAGCTCGGAGAGCAGAATCGATTGGATTTACTATTATACCAAAGGACCGATGCAAACCGCTTTATGATCCTTCTGTCAATTCAAGATCAATCTGGATTGGTATATCAGGGTCTTTGTATGTCCTGTCGATTTTCAATCGATCAATGATCCCTATTTAGCTGCCTTTGTTCTCGAATGCCATGACGTCTCTCCTGTACAGATACGAAGCAGAGTGTCACTTTAGATTTATGGTTAACCGGAAATACCAAGTGGATCAAAATATTTGATTTTATCGATGTAAAATCGTTCTGTGAATATAATTGTATATATATCTATGTATTAGAATCGAATCATTAAATTGTTGGGACAGCACTACACCAAGCTGTTTTGACGAGACGCGTCGATTACAGAATAAGATAGACGGAGAGAGCAAGGCCGATACTAATTCGTAGCTTTTACTTCTTTGGCGATAGTCATCATGGCCGACTTTTATTTCAATCTGATTGAAAAGAATGATCTCGGCACAAGGGAATTACTTATACGGTGGAATGTTGAGTCGCGAGAGACTACGTGCTCCAAGAGACTGCTCTCTTGAATGACAGTTTATTGTCCCCGTTAACTTCAAGAGATACGTCCGTTCCGTGGGGAGACTTCTGGAAAATTGTCTGATCGGGAAATGCGCGTCGGGTGTCTATGCGAGCTCCCTGAAGAAATTACGGATAAATTCTGCATCGATACTGGAAATTGGCAAATGGCAATTGTTCGATTGGGAAGAGTGCCATCCGTGATATCTACAGGTAAGTGGCTCTTGGTCTTTTGTTTAAAGTAATTAACAGAGGCGACTAAACCGGGTGAGACAGTGACAAATGACTTTAAAGCGAACGGGGTCCGATGGGTGAATTTTGTGAAAAAGAGTTTTACGTTCGTTTTACTTTTTCTTTTTTGTTTTTCGAAAAGAAGGTAAAGTTTTCTTGGGTTAACAAAAAAAAAGTGCTTTTCAAAATTAATCACTCCCCTTCGATCGCACACGCCGCGGTAAGCAGCCTGATGAAATTAATTAAGAGTTATCGTGTTATGAGATTTCCTCTCGACATAATCCTCCACGTCGTTTACTCTTAAGGCGCCGTGATGCTTGGTACGTTTGCCGTAACAAAAATCTCCATTATTCCTCGGAAACTTTTTTAACAAGTTTTACTTAGTTATAAGAAAGTTAATTTGTGTTGGTAGAGAGCACGAGTGATTTAATTACTTAATAAACCGACGAGGTTTACGGCTTGGAACGCTGGTCGCTTGGGGGGCGACGGGAGTGACGAGGGGGTGGTGGGTTAGCTGTAAGGGGCTATAAGAGAATTGGCAGGGGGGAGACAAGGGGTCAAAAGCTTTTTAATTTTGGTTGATGCAGGACAGACCCGTTAGAGGAAGTACACGGTTCGCGGTTTATTTACAGTACACCCGTTGCTGGCGCATTCTGGAGGAATTTTTTAATTTAATTCCTATTAAAAAATTCTCTTTAACCTCTTTGAATTCCGGTATGCGCCTCATTTTGCGTATAACAGTGTCAAACAATTCCATGGGACTTGACTACGCACTTGTTTTTATTTTATTTATTTATTTTTTTCAACCCTCCGCTACGAGACAATAATAAAGTAAGGGAAACAATCGAGAATCATGAACCGTTTGAAAGAATATTTTAGTCGACGGTTGTTAACTCGTTAATTAAGGAGGTAGACTGAAATTTTAATAACATCCTTACAATAATACAAGGGTAGGTAAGGCTTCGTCTCGTTCCTTTAATCTGGTCGAAATTATCAAAGGATTTTCGAGCTCGTTTTGTTACCCACTTTCAAGCATCCATTACTTTGGGCTTTCTACTTTTCACTCTATATCCATCCTCGGTCCCACCCCCCCCCCCCTCCACCACCACCTCTCTCTCTGACTTGCGGAATTCGCCCGAGTACCTTCCGGATAACTCCTTACCCTATAAACTAATGCTCCATCAAGTTTACGAAACACTAGAGGGAAAGATCTTCCTCCCTTATCCAAGGGTGGAAGAGCCATCCCGCCGGGACCGAACGTATTGTTCCTTTCGTGCAAACTTCATTGGGCACGAAATTCTCTCAAATGTATTCGAGATGTTTATGTCAAGTGTTTCGAGAAGTCGAGAAGACTCTGCACAATCTGAGGGAGAAGGGTGAAAGGTTACCAAAAAGGAAATAGTTCCTATAAGGGTTGATGGTTGTTGCTGGTATGCACGTTCGTGATGTACATAGATATACAGAGATCTGAGACTATCTCGTATCAAGGGCCACGCAATAACCGTAAACGCCACTGTAAGGTCGCAATTTTACTTCCCTCCCACGCCAACTTCTTCTTGTAATAACGTTTGCCCGCCTGTTTGCCTGAACATCCGCCATTGAATCTTATTGTTCCATTTACCTAATTAGCTCCTGAAGAAGTAACGCTGCTTCCGTTCACAGCGCTAAAGTTCAAGTGAAATTTATTACCTCCATGAACACTCTACATTCGCTATGTGATATTTACGACGTGCCGTCTTCCTCATCTATTTTTGCAATATCTTTTGCGGAGCAGTGCCACGTCTATATACTGAAAATCCATTTGCTCTTGGGTTCCTCTTTTTTTTCCTTATTCTTTATACAGCTCTTAATGCCACTGAGATTATTCGATTAAGTACGAAGTTTAAGCTCTCTTAAGTGACTTGCCTTACTTTTCCAATGGTACGGCGAATCCTGTTAAGTGGAAATTGGAAAATGTTGTTTGACTGAGTGTTTGAGTACCGTAGAAATTAACATGTGAAAATGTTCCATTCGATTCAATAGCGCATATTACGTTTAAAACAGGCTGGCTATATCGTGGATACAATTTATGAACGAATATCGATACCGATATTAGGCTTCGTTCATTTCGTGAAAATTGCACGGATATTATAATGACGTTAATTATATTCCATCGTTCACGCTTCTCTCGTTTTGTTTTATCGCCTTTATCGTCGACGCTGTTTGCAGTTGATATTTTATGGACACTGCATTCCGATTATGCCCGGTAACGTTTATAGTATTTTACATTTATTTTCGCAGCTGCGTTATTCGCAATATCGGGGTGAATTTTCTACGTCTGTGTTTTACAGTATTAATCTGTTATTACGAATACCACGCAGCTAACAGAAGTTCAGCGAAAAGAAAAGTCTTCGTTCATCCAATATCATTGTTCTACAAGATAAATTCACGCTCGGAGAAGAAAGTCCTACGTCTTTCTCCGGAAGTCGGTTCGAATCGCGTGTCAGATCCTCGGGATATCCGGAGGCAAACATCTCTCCGAACTTCCCACGAAGAATCAATATTGCCAACGAGTGGCACGTTACGCTCAGGTGCAATAGAATTTCCGTCACACGCCACCATTTCCCGTCAGGCATTTCACCTACTTGGCGGCCCATAACTTTTCCAAAGGAAACCGCTCGGCGGATCTGGAGGGTGTTGAATTAAAAAAAAAAAAAAAGTTGGACGAACCCAAACCACGCAAAATTGTACGCAGACATTGTATAGAAACGTCACGGCTTCTATATTCTTCATTTCTCTCCACTCCCTCCTTCGGCCCTGCATCGGTAAAAAAAAAAACATTTTCTATACATATAATAAAAATACTTGACTTTACCGGGCGAAAATTGTCTCCCGAAGGGTAGCGAGCAGGAGGGGTACAGGGTGTAACCTGATAATTACAGAAAATCCTGCGCACAATTTCGCCGCGCGGCTGAGTAATAAAGATAAACGGAATCGGGAGGATAGGACAGGGGTGTTAGGGTGACGTGAGTAAGGGGTATGTCTGGAAGTGAGATACAAACGGAGCAAGGGTAAATGTGAGGAATTGAAGTAGACTAGATTCACGGAGTTCAGAAGGAAGTCGAAGTATAGCGCCACCTCCCACCCCTATGGACCGAGAGGGGCGACTGTTGCCGTTGCTGCTGGCTGTGCCAGTGGTATCGTCAGCAGAGGGTTGAAAGCGAGGCTCATGGGAGCATTATGAGACGCGTTATCGCCCTACTCCAATCTAGAGTGTCAGCTGCCGCATGGCGATACTAGGCCCGCTTCCCCACCTGCTCTCTAAGGCCACTTCGACCTCCCCTACCATCCCCTACTGGAACTGCTCTTGGCCGAGCTTAAATGTTCAACAAACTTGTTATCCGCTCGGTCGCCGACTAATTGCTGAATTATTAGCCGATAACTGGGTGGCGCCGTTCCTGCTACCAAATTGGGGACGGTTAATCGGGACTTACCACGGTTTATTCTCTCGTCTCGTAAAACCGTAAGCGAAAATTCAGTAGCTAATTAAATAATACGAAGCTGCAGCGAATATAAGGAACGAGCAAGACATTGGAAGTAGTGAAAGCAACTTGAAGTTGATCCGTTGGAATAACTATAGATTTTCGTCTAGTTTCCGGTACAACCTCAGAAATGTGTAGTCTTGAAATTATTAAAGGGGATTGATCGCGCAGGGTAAATTAGACGTGTCGTGTTACATCCATAGCCAGCAGCATAAAATACTAAGGGTATCAGTCAACCGGTACCTGAAAAGTATAGGAACCTTCAATCCCTCCTTTCTCTACCTCCTCGAGCTGGAAAGGTTTTCGTAAAGGGCGACAGTGGTTGGCACAGCACGAAACATGATTTATTATGGAAAAGCGGGAGGTCCGTGCTGCCAGGACGGAAGGAAGACTCGGTCCGGTTTATCTTTGCCGATAAAATTGATTAACGTCAGCTCGCGCTAAATTTAACTCGATACACGTTTTGCCATTATTAATGATAAATTACGGCGAGCCCGTTTACACGATGGCAATATTGGTTGGCTAAGTGGCGTCGGTGGAGAAGGAAGTCCGTATAATACGGCCGCGCGTACGGTGGTAGGTGCAGCCGGGGGGTCCTGCTGCCGTGAGGCGCCGATCGTGTTGAGTCCGAAGAGGGAATAAATGAGGTGGAGCTTGCGACAAGACAAGGCACATACCTCTTTGAGGGTATAAAACACTTTGTTGTATGTTAACACTTAACCTACGCGCCATTAATCGTACTTTCGCCCGGGTTGGCGCTCAGCTCCACGCTCGTGTAAACCCAGTGCAACCTACCGATATAATAGAGGCTACGATGCCTAGAGCCACTCTAAACCATTATGGAGTCTGTCTGTCGGTTTTACAGGCTGCGCATTCTGCCGCCCCTTGTGAACCTGGCTCTGTCGAACGATACCTACCGACCTACACCTACCTACCTACCTGCAGGGAGTCTCTCGACGTGCCTCGATTTACCTCTAAGCCCTTTCCGCCCCCTTAACACCGACTTTGCGGAATCCTTTGAAAGGGCCAGATCTCACCTCGGTGCTTCTCGAATTTCCGAATTCGCGGAATAACTGCGGAAACTCGAACCTTCTTCCGGATATCCTGTTATGCAATAAAGTCTTATAGATTAAATTTCAATCGCGATACTTTATAGATATAGAAGAACATTGCTAGGTGTTGCATTTGTACTACCCTTTGCATAGGGACCTGAGCGAGGATCCTCCTTTGCCTTCTCGTCTCTTATGGCTTTAGGATTTACCCTGGTTCAAAGACTCGTCCAAAACCTTGGGCTATCTCCAATTTCATGGATGGAATGTACCCGATCCGTGTAAGCGGTGATCCTTGGATGGTATATGTATATACTGTAGCCTGTACTTTTACGCTTGATGAGGACGGATTAATCGATTTCTCAGAAGAAGAGGGGAAAAACAAAAATGAGGACTCTTCGTGTGCGGTTACGTATCCATGTTTAGTACGGCAATTCATGTGAAACGTGACTTTCGTGTCAAGCGCATTAGTGCCTACGTGACTGACATGGATTGACAGCGTAGTGCAATCATTGCATCTTCTGTAAACTGTGTACAGTTTCATTGAGACGTGTCTGTGAGATAGGTGCAAAAAGAATTGCGATTTCTCTCGTAAATCCTTTTAATAGAATTCGCAATTATTTTTGCACTGATCTAGTAATAACTTATATAAACCTTACTTCGCATTTTACGACCCGTCAAGAGGGATGTTCATTTGAAATTTTTTTTTAATAAAAATCGTCATCCAACCCTTAGACCATAATAAAATTATTTCACGTCATACGCGTCGACGTTAAAGATTGTTCAGATTGAATGAAAAAAAATTGTCAAAATAATTTTTCATACGCAATATGATAATCACATCAGATTTTTATATGTCCCCAATAAATTTTACATCGATCCTACCGATCCAGCTGTTACGTAGTTTCCACCCTCGGTAATTAAAATCTACATGATCCTGTCGAGTCATTAAAATTACACGTAACACTATTTAATAGAGCCCTTACCTCACATAGCAAAGTGGCGTACCCGTCCTTAATTTTCAATGCAAAAATTGCAATATTTTAATTTTACGAGGACGCGCCTGACGCTTTACGAGGAATTTCATCCTTACGCGTTTACGCTGAAACGTTTTTTTATTTTAACGCGCCGTTAACACGGCTTCGGGCGTCGGCCGTAAAAAAACGAAATGCGATTCCGAGCGACGTGTCGCGCAACTTTATTCCGATGCCGAACCGATCCACAGCGATTAATATCGCGGCAGTTCTGTCGCTGCCGTATTAAATTCATCCACTCAAGCGAAGACACACATGCTGTTTGTCAGATCCACGTAAACCACGTTACGGGACTTCCTGGTGGTTAGATCACTCCCGTATCACACGTGCGTTCTCACGTCACGATGAAAACGCTTGGTCGCCCGCACAGTATGCGACCAATAGCGATTACCAGTCAGATCCCCTTCTATATATATATCTGTATATCTATATATAGATTCTCGATATACACCTACGTACACTGACTAGCTGTTAAACATAGGACAATGGATACCCTCTGAATCTTGATCCGTATCCACTTTGATTGGTTCTCTAACAATATAGAAGGCACTACCAACTTTGGTTTGAGCCACTCTATATAGGTATACATATATATAAACACATGGCAGTAACCTTGCCCATATACCTCTAGCTACCTTTTTCTCGTGTTAACGATCAAACGTTACGTTTGAATTAATCGGTCCTGCTGACTGAGAGGACGGCATTCATCACGCTAGCCGCTTACATGCCCACGTTATATCTCTCATGCTTATTTATGAAAAACGTCTGGCATCGCGGCGCTTGTGTAATCGTTCCGTATGGCCATAGAGTGAAAACGTAGTATGCACCAAAGATACACGTATACGGAGGTAGACGATCGAGCGACTGGTTCTCGGTGTTTCATTTTTTAAATAATCAATTACTCGGACAGAGCGCGAACCAGCGAAACCAACGAGAAACGCCGAGGCACCCAGAAGGAACCAGAAGAAGGTGAGCAGAGAAGCAGGAGAGAAAGAAAATGAAAGAGATACGGTCTCCAGGTTCTAACGACGTCCGCATATATTATCCCAGTCGTACCCTGTACGCTGTTAGAACTCTTCTAGCGTGAGCAGTAAACTTGTTCAATTTCTTACATATATGTGAGACTATTATGCGACTCATACTATACCCAGGATACACGTGCAGACTGTACACGTGGTTTGTAGACATAACAAGACGACTCCTCGAGAGGCACTTCGATTCCTTAGTGGAAGCATCTGCGCAAAAGAATCTCGATCCTGAAAATTTATATATAAGAATATTTCGTTAAGCACCGCTGAATCACGATGAGTAATGGCCGTTAGGGTCTTTTCCAAAGGGAATTTCTACTGGCTGACTCGCTATCGGCAAATGCATACGTATCTGCACCAGTGGGGGGAGTATGGTTTTTTTTTTTATAATGACAATAACAAGAATAATAATAATAATGCCAATGGAAATTTTTGGCACGAAGGCACGCACGCACGCGCGTGGCCACGCAAATGTTTCACGCACTCACGCACGTCAGAGCAGCAAAAGCGATAATAAGCGGCGAGGACCACTTTGTTATGCACATAAATTAGTGGCTGCTTTTACGAAACGGGGTCGGTTATCAGTTGGGGACATGCGGTGTAATCCGGGCATCAGAAACGCATTAACAAATGTCAGCCGGGACTCGTGGCGTAATCCTGATCCACGGTAGCGAGAGGAAGGTTCGACCCACAAATCAAGCCTCAAGCTCAAATCCATCCCGCAGGAAATCCTATTCCTGACTTCCTTGTCTTTTGTGCCTATACTTACTTTGTGAGTACCTATGTGTACATATACATATATATACTGTCCTATTTAGTGAGTTAGGGAGGCTCTCGTATACCAGATCGAAACGCCCTTCGCAAGAGGGCTCACGGCGATACACCCACCATTCGATTACATATCTCGATTTGGATCCCCAGTATCGAGCTTCTCTTGTCTCCCTTACGTTTTCCGATTCGGAGATCTCGGGTCTTAGATATCCCTTATCCCGTAGCTTTTGATACATTATTCAGATTAAAATGCCAGCTGAAGAGACATCAGCCTTTGGATCGAAGGTCAGAACGATTCGATGTGAAAGAAAAGCTTGACGTTTGTGATTTTTCCCTTTGGAGCGTTAAATCCTTGATAGATTCGGAAACGTATATTTTACACCTGAATTGCGCAGGGGGAAAAAGGTGTGAAAAGATATACATATATATACAATATATGGTGATCCCTTTTCAGGATCTCTCTTAATCGCATCATGCGCAGTTGCTACTGCGCAACGGAAAACCAGTGGGACGTATGTTTCTTTTCTCTTCCTTTTTTTTTATCTCTTCTCTGATACTAAAACTATACGATTCTTAGGAGCTTCGATCCAGTTCCACTTGGACCCTGGACCTCCGGTGATTTATTGGGTTTTATTCGGCTCGTAATTCGCAGTAAATTCTAATTATGAGACGGTCCTAAAATATTCATGAACGAGAAGCGTGAAGCAGAGAGTAGAGTAAGAGCATATCAGTGTGAACGGGAGAGAGTCGTGGAGCGAGTGATGAACGGAGCAAAAACTGCAAGAGAGAGAGAGAGAAGAGAGAAAGTGCATCCTCGAATAACGTATAGGTCGCACTAAAATGCTCTGCCACCGAATTGGAGGCTGCAGTTGCGGTGGACAGAGCTGCAGGTCGAGCACAAATATAGCACGAGTGTAACCACCATAGTACGTTCCTGTAATCCATGTGCACTGAACGGAATCACGGAGTATCTTCGTCGAGAGATTACCATAATAACCAAATTGGTAATTACTGCGGAACCCCCGGTCTTCCTGCCCCTTTCTCAAGGCATCCTATATATCGATGCGTCGGTGTGCGACGGTGTGCGTCGGGAGGCGAGGGGGGGTTGCCTCCGAAGATTACAGCGTTACAAGGCGAATGCCATGCTCCTACAAGTGAACCCTTCCTTCCCGTGGCTAAATGCCAGCAGTTATCTACCGTTACTTACTTAGGTACCCACTTAAATCAATCGTATTACACTACAGCGAGCTTCGTTGCTTCGTGCCTGCCTGACTGCCTCCCTTGCCTACCGCCCAGGTCGGCTACCGTGCTAATTCGCGATACTTCATGGCATCCCCGTGTCCTTGGTTGAACTCTGCCTACTTGCAGCCACTTTCCCAATGCATTTTCGGTATCTTGGGTATCAGTTGAATAACGATGTCGCGATAGGGTAGCATCCATTTGATAAGGGGGCCAAACGATAACAATTGCTTTGAACGCGTGGCTAAACTTTGGGTAAACTCCTTTTCTGGAGAATCGAGGTATCACCTGGTCCTTTAAATCGGAAATTCGAATCCCCATTAAATGCCGAGTTTCGAGTGATCCTGAGGCAACCCTTAAGTCGGGTAGGTCTTATTCGTAGGAACCAATCGACCCTTGCACAATGTGACCGTCGATTTCGCTTCCAACTGAAATGGAAATGAAAGTTTTCCATCTAGCGAGAGAAACGTACAAAGGGGTAGTCGGCTCCTGGCTAAAGTCAGCCGGGAGTAGGTATAGAGGGTTGCGAAAGGAGCTCCTTCCTTCCGCTTGTAGGACGACCTCATTCCACCAATTCGCGCGAGTATAATGGAAACAAATTGTTCCCTGTGCCCAAGAGAGCTTCTATTTGATCTTAGCTGAATCGACGAAACAAGGGATGCGGGTGCGCGAGGATATATATACGGCACTGCCGGGTTCTGGAATGAGGGGGACAAGAGGGTGGTTCTTAGAGTCAAGAAAGGATAAGAGACGAGGAACCCCCCGAAGGGATGCGCTTCTGCCTCGTGCTCGTCGCAGGAGGGTACCGAGTTCTGACGAAGGGAATTGCCGGCAAGGTCGAAGGGAAGCGTAGACTTCCATGCCGGCACATTGTTCCTTCTAGGTAAAAGCGACTGTAAGTTGGACAGGGCGGAAAGGAAGGGAAAAAGACAGAGAGAAGCAAAGTCAAACACGACCCTTCTCGTGGTACATCCGAGGGTACTAAAAAGTTTCTGCGCGGTCAGACCAGTTGCCCAAGGCTTTATGGCATTAACTCATCACCACCCTCTTCCCATCTACGTAGCAGCGGCGGTTGGGTCAGAAAAAAAAGTACACCCTTCAACTTTGCCTAGTGATCTTGCAGGAGGATATTCACTAGTGCTAATTGAAGACAGGAACATTAAAGGGTGTGAAAACATTTAGCATTATTATTAAGCTGAATTTTACGGAGACTGGACGATGTTCCTAGCTCGTTATACCCCTTTAGAGATATTCTTTGACTATTGTGTTATAATAATCATGAGTACGGTAACGCGGACTTGAGCTTCCTTGGAAATAATATTTTTAAGAAAAATCGTCGTTTTTATATTTAAATATTATTTTAGCCTTGTATACCATTACGTATCGATATCCTTTCGCGTCTCGAGACTACGTTGGTAGCACTGTATGAATTTGTGCCTACCAATAGTACCTGAGGGTGGTTTATCGTGGATTCCCGGGAAGGCACTTTCACCCATTTTAGTTCATCCTTTACCCTTGAATTCCCTTCGAGCCGCTACCACGGAGCCAACCCTCGTTCTCGGCCCTCTTACATTCTAATTCTTCTCCTGGCTTCTGCCACCCTCGTTTCCCCCCAGAGACCAACGTTCCCGTTGGCATGGTGGTTGCCGGTGCAAAGGTGGGTGGGTTCTTTCGCAAATTTTATTATAATGAATCCCTCGAGTGTCTGCCAACCTCCAGATCAGGTATAATATACCCACTCGGCACAATTACGTAGCTTAGCTCCATATACCATATAGCCATGACATTCCGGGCGTCGGTTATTTATTATCTGTCTGACGAAAGACGCCCTACGTCATCGCCAGCTTCGTTATATTCGGTGGCAGATTTTCCCGCGGGAAATATTTCATTGATTGCGGAGGAACGGAGAGTTATCAAGTCTATTCGGAGACGTCCCTATCATATTAACAAGTTGCGGGCGTCGCGACGATAAGTTATATATAGGTATACCTACTAAATAACGATGTCGTCGATTTAGAGTTTATTATTACGACCGATCGATCTCATCCGATATGATTATCGACGAAAGTACCGGAATTAGGTATAAGACGATAGCTATGATCAAGAATGAAAAAAAAGATGCCTTTAATAATTCACTGGAAAATTATCTTACTCAGCCAAAGTCTCATTTGCATACATTACTCTAGTTTGTTACTACTCCCTTCGGTACAATCGCCCTTAACTACCCGCGGTTCCAGTTTTCATCAGCACATCGTCGTCCTTGTCGCAATGTAATTTGCTGATATTAATGAAGTTAATCGTTGCGATACAGTGGCTACTCAAGATAGGCTAAAACACTTCTACACATTAATTACTTGGTTCTCCAAGTGGTCGTTGGTAAGTACTTACTACTAGCCCGTTTATAGCATCCTCGACGCGTTCCATGGTACTCGCCTAGTACTTAAAATTCTACGACTTATTTCGACGTTTATATACTATATGCGCACGTATACGTATATACCTGCGGCAGGTAGTTCCTTCCACTTTGGAAACTTTGAAACGCGGTTCTTGTAAAAAGTCTCGGGTGGAAGGTAGAGTTCTTGGAGGTTCTTTTTACCATTATACGTCCGGAGCATGAGAAATAAGACGCGAGGAAGATTAAGACTTGATTGATAAAGGCTCAGTTGGTTTGAATGAGTGTCACAAAGGCTGGTCTTGAAATACAACGCAGGGTTGCATTCTCTTGAAACTAAGCACAATCGACACAGGTGGTTGCGGATACACCTGACGAAAAGAAAGGAGACTGCGGTGCTATTAATCTGCGCGCGCCGTAATCTCCAGCAGGTAAACTTGCCGAGAAGTAAACTAAACTAATCTAAACTCATCGCAACCGCTACCGGTAAAGCCAAGATCAAGAGGGTCCCGCGGCGTGCGTTTTGCTAAAATCTTAGAAAGCTTCGTGATAATCTTCCCAGGTTTTAGGGGCTGAATAATATACCTAGGATAGGACGTAGAACTGGTTCTGGCATGAGCGGCAGGGGTGGCTTCTCCCTTGGTCTTGGGTAAAATGTTCCTTGCCGGAATAGAGTGGAAGAAAAATTTTCCAGGTCGAGTCCGTTCAGCTTGTGCTGCTGGTGAGGTTGCCGTGACGCGGGTACGTGCAATAAATCAATGGCGCAGAAAAGTCATCCCCTTGGTACGGGGAGACCAAGCCACCAGTCCGGTTGGGATATTATGCCTTTACTGGTATAAAGAATTCATTTTCTGCAAGAACGAACGTACGCGAGGGGTGGGACATGGGGTCGGCTGGAGTCGCAATTCGAAAGGTTTCCAAGAGGGTTGGATGGTAAAATCGAAGAGTAAGTTACCTTCCTTAGCCGCGGAGTAAATTTGAACTCTGGTTATGATAGAAATTCTCATGAGGGTCACCTTATGTATTTCTTTATTCTGCGCTGCGAACCAGGATACAAAACCACTAAAGGGGACTGTGCCTCCTATCCGATGGTTCCTTTTTGAGATGCTCGTTCTTGCCGAATTCAAAAAATCCTACCCATGCCAATTCCAAAAGCCAATTTTCTGGGAAGAGCAAACGGGAAAAGGGAGAAGAGGCTTCTGCTTCTTTGACCCTACCTAACCTATTGAGTCCTTTTTGGAAGGGTCTTTCTTTTTTTCTTCCCTCGAGCAGTCCACCGCGAGAAATAAATCCTTTTCGAGAAGCCCTCGTGCCGACCTCAAGGGTTTCGAAGTTTCAAGTATTTTTAGTAAAAATATTTGGACTGTTCTTGCGACCCTTTTAATTCGATGTAGCTCGACGCTTTAAAAGGATTCGAAGAGAGATTTTGGAATTTTATTTTATTTTTTATAAATTTTTTTTCTAATTACGTGCATTGTCTTTTCTACCTGGTCAATGTGCTATATTGCCAGGTGAAGTCCTGTGTCGAGGATGACCATTTTGCTATTATACCAGGAGGCCATACGAGGGAGTGACGAACAAGGGACCAAGCTTTGAAGTTGAAAAGCGCATTTGAACTTTAACTTTTCAATCAAACCCAACTCGCCTAACCCACTGAAAAAGCCCCGCTATACCTATCCGCGTTTTTTTTTATAGGATCTCAAAGTGGTTAACCGGCAGCCAGGATGGCGGGACGGAGTTGGAAATACTGGCGAAAATAACTTTGTAGACCCTGCCGGGTTGTTCGGCCGCTAACTTTATTCCCAACGCGTGAGATAAACTCAACTCCCGGTCCGCTGCCTTATACTTACCCGGACTAACCTTATCAACCTCCGCTGAGTATCCTTTCCAAATCATTCGAAATTGGGACGCGAGCACCTCCTAGTCCAGGTTCGTTAAAGTTCCTGAAGGTAAATCCACCTAAGCCATTTTCGAGAGCACACGTAACTATAGTTATACCATATACACACATACATCCTCCTCCAGGCTTTTCTCTTTCACCCACACACTCGCGCTAACTCGCACGTAGTAAAATTCATCACCGCGTCCATTAAATTTAAAAAATCAATGACTTTATCCACAAGATAAAGTATCCAGTGAAAACTCAGCGAAAAGTTTCAAGTGCACTTAAAGTGTCGTCATAGGTAAAATTCCAAGAGAGACCGCGAAATGACTAAGCGCCTATCTCGTTAACGGTCCCGATAGTTCTCATTAGCGTCGCGGCACGAGAACGCAATTAACCACCGAAAGACGTTTCATCCTTTCGTACTTTGGATTTAAATAAAATCAATTTGCGTGAGCGTAGGTAAATGTTGACTCAAGGTATTTCAATGTGGCTGACTGCACGAGAGGGCCGAGTGCTCCTGCCTCAAAATGAAGGGAAATTGTAGGTAGGAACGGCTCTACCCGCCGTTTCGAGCCATTTGCAAACCAAATTGCCATTATTGATGGTAATAACCATACAGCCAAGTCTCCGTCCCTTCGTAAACCCTTGCGCATCTACGAACCTACTTCCAACGAGATATATATCGGCAGCTAGAAATTTCAACAACATTCTTTCTTTCTTATTATTATTACGTACAGTACGATCCCTCGCGAAAAGCGAAGCGTCTCTCGTCGAGCTTTGAATTGCAATGAACACTGAAAACTTCCCCGTCAGATTTACGGATTTCTCTTGGGAGTGACATTTTATTCTTGCGCCCCAGGGGTTAGATAGTGCCCGTAGATTTTCGAGTGGTGCGTTACGTTTTTCCGCTGTTTTAACGACCTCTCTCATCCTCCCTTTCGAATATATTCGAGCTGAAAGAAACACGGTCGATCACAGCAATAATCGACGTTGACCATTTTAGTCGTTTCCGTCGAATCCCCATGAAGCGACGGTTTTATTAAACGCACGCGTCCTCGACGTCTCGTACGCCCTGATTCTAACGAAAGCTAAACAGAGTTCACAGAACGCTGGGATGTAGCGTGTGGAAGATCTTTTTTTTTTTTTTAGCATTTACAAATCCTGATGATCTTACACGCACCCTGTTTACAACCCCTGCAAAAATACCAACGAAAAAGCCAATTCTGTGTTGGCTAATACAGGGGGAAATAAATCACAGTAAACAGTTTGAAAAATGGGATTCGATTGGTTTCGACGGGTGGTACTTTTTTTTTTGTTTCGAGGAAAAGGTAAAGCTCCACGTATACACGTGGAAACTGACTGATTCGGAGGTGAGAGTATCTGTCGAGCAAATTGGGTGATTAGTTATATTCGTATCTGTGCTACAGGGTGATCCGACTGCCATTTGCTTCGACAGTGTTCGGCCGTGCTCGAATCTCTTCGTGCCTCTTGGATTCTTGATAAATCGATAGGGGCTCTAATGGGAACGATTTGCTGAAATAGCATAATAAAACGTATTTCATTGGATGGCGAACTCGTTCCGAAACTTAAGTGCTTAGTCGCATCCATGCTGCCTAAGCCAGCTAGTTCGGTCTGAGCTACTTGTCCTGGACTAGTTCGGGATATGTCTTTCGTACAAGTACTCGCCGATTACGTCAAACACCATCGAGTGCAATTGGGTTAGGTTTACCCCGTGAGATAGTAAAGAGAATTTAACCGGACTGAAATAGGAATCTGGGAAACTCTTTCGTGCGCGGCAGATGTAAAGGGTCACTAGAAATCCTGTAATCCGCAATCTGACCGCGAAGCTGGACTAATCCTGATAATAATGTACCTGCCACTCATGGTGCTTCTGTTATTCTCATTCAGGTGACCGAGTAACCCGCGTTTTAATTGAACTTCAAATGTAAACGGCGCAAACTGAATTGAGCCAATAATACGTCAGATATACAGCCGATACTTCGTTGGGTATACGTGTTCGGAAATTCCGAACAGATGCGTCTGGTGCAGGTACTTGTCTCTATATGAATAATCAACTTGGTACTGAGGATACTCGGTGGTTTTCAATAGTCTTTGCTTAAAGAAAAAATAAGGCAAGTTTTCTGACCTAAATTAGTTACAGTTTTAAAGGTAGTTTCAAAGTTAAGGGGGTATGAAATTGAAATTTGATGATTCTTTCTCGACTTTTTTTATCTTTCAATCGCGATTTACCTTCGATCGTAGTAATTGATAAAATGAATAGTATTATTTTCAGGAATCGTGATATTTGTGCATTATACTATATTTCCATAGAATTTATGTATTTTGAACAAGAACTTTCATTTACTCTCTATCCATACGTAGAGAGCACTTAGAGTCAAGGATATCTTGATATTACGTACAAAGAGAAGGAATCGTCCGTAAACCGTTTTCAAGCAACTCGCAAGCACGAATAAGCATATTTCTTATAAAAGTACTGGGAGTCCACATACGATTGCGGGATTTACAATATTTACAAATCTCTTGGCATTTCACGTTCAGTTTGCAGTTCTATTATCGAATGAATGAAAGGAGCCTTTGATTTCACGGATAAAATACTTTACTCCATATTCTCATGTGAATTTGGAAAATCGTCCTCGGGGCTGAAACGCAATCAGCATGTCGAGAAATCCCGAAGCAGTCGTTTTCCTTTGTTTCACGTAAATTGCTCGTTGAACGATATCGAGTCGAATAATCCTATGGCCAGGATGATAGCTGCATGACTTGACAAACTACCCCTGGACCGTGTCGAATTATTTTCCAGGATCTCGAAATATCCAGCCATACTTCAGAGAATAACTTTCAGCATGAAACCCATAGCTGTATCGTTTGGGACACGGAGGGTAAACAGTACATTAACTCTATCCTGAATACACATTAGATTAGCTTTCACCTGGTTAGATTCGTGCATACCATTCGAAGCCTTCGCCCAGAACGATTAATTCTTGCCAGGATCTGTTTCATAGGCAAATGCACAGCTTCAAATGGGACACGTGTCCACTTGGTAGCATAATGGGGCAGTGTCGTACCGAAGTTAACATGGGGTGAAAAAAATGAAGGATTTGGCTGAGCTATAATGAGAGGCAGAAAATAGACCCAGCTTCACCCTACTACCTAGCAGGTGGACTATGTACTCGTACCTATCTCTACCAACTTCCATCCTCGTCTCTAATCCAGATCTCGAAGCTAAATTGGCAGTCCGGCTTCCATCGTAGCCGTATCGTATCGTGAGCCACCTAAACGCAATCTAAACCCGGTATCCGAGAACTGCCGTTAAATCCGCAGTAATCAAAAGCCGAAATCGTGAGCGTGGATGGAGCAAGTCAGTGACTTGACCCACCATCACCACTACCAGAGCCTTATGGGCCAGTAGCGTATAGCAGGTGGCGCCATCTCTTTCCGTTCTGAACGCTGGGAAAATAGTGGCATCCCTACGACCCTCTACGAAACTGAAGGCCCCGTGGCCTGATGAGCGACCACGATCCTTTCGAATCTCCAGCCGGCTGCCAGAGCAGACGGGATTTAGTTGAATTCAGAGCCGCTTGGGGGATGACCTGGGAAATACCCTATAAACGAGGGTGCCCTCAGCAAAGCAGGTATGCAATCTAACCATCGAGACGAGTGAAGCTAACGGGAGCTCTGGAGCTATACTCTCGATAGTCTGTTACACGCTGTCAGGGTGCAGGGGAGGCTTCGATATATCCACCCTTCACGATCCGCCCCTCTGATTGCCAATCGGAATGGTTCTCAAGTCGCTTTGATTGCTTCGTACATTGTACTGTCTCATGGAAATCGGCTGGCTTCCTATCTTGAGTATACAACGATGGTCCTCCTGTGAGGTGGCACTCCTAATGATTTACGGATGATAACGTGATACTCGTTAGTACCGGCATTTTCTACTGTGTGCTGATGATGGATCGAGAGGATGCACGGTGCAACGACCTTTCTATGGAATATGCACTTGTTTTCATTTTCCTTGATGTTATCGGGAATACATGCTCAGGAGTCTTTTCAACATCATGGGCCCATCTGTACCCGAGTCATAGAATGCCAAGGGGCAGGTATTGCTTGTCTATCTAGTCAGTGCAATTTTAATATGGTACGTCAAAGATTGGTTTACCCCATAGATGGCGACACGTGGAATGCAAATATAGAGCCTGCAGGTTGTAGGTTAGTCGGGTGGCTCTTGGAATACGTTGCACTTGGGTACTCTCCTGTTAGGTTCTTATTATAGGAGATCGAGGTGGCTTATGGGAAATTAAGGGATAATCTTAATTTGATGGTTGGATATGGTGCCTGTCCTCGATGCTTTAGACATCCAATTTGTTATTTACTCTTTCGTGAAAGAAATTCCAATTTTTATATCGTAGATGTAAAACGTTCGACTTTGTGAAATTTTACGATACTATTCGATGACTCGAAGAGAGTATCTTGTCTAGACAGGAGACTGTTCACTACGATAAAATCCAGTATGGCGCGTTTACGGGGCATCTCAAGCCTGAACCACATTTCCCCGTCGGTAAGATAGGTACTCTACTCAGTGCTTTTGCCAGCAAGTACCACGGTAACTTAAAGGATAGAAAAAAAACAAATTTGATTGTCCTGAAGTTATTCAACTTTTTTACGGCAGTCCGTATGGTATCACAAAAAATCATGGCGAAACTTACCAAGTACTATTGCAAAGCGCAAAAGCTTTTGAAATTGTTTTTTCTTTCGAACGATCAAGAGTGCTTGCTGGAACAATTTGAATTCCAGAAACTCACGCGAAATTCCTCATGCTTCAATATGATCCAGTACTCTCATTCCTAACCTAATAATATTTCATACCTTGTCACAACCCTTTTTCTTGTTCCTTATAAAGAATTCCGAGAAGACATCCTCCCTTTGCTCGCTTCTACAAATCGATCCCAATACTTTCTCCTTAAAATTTTCAAAGTCACCTCATGTCTTTGCACAATATAGGTCAGTACAATAGAAGACGTCGGGACGTTATCCAAAAGCCACACACGCTGTCTCAACTGTTCCCATTAGTCGAGCTCATTTAGACGCTATGGACGCCAAGTTCCAGTAAGGGTTCTTCTTGCTGCACTTTGTTCCTCGATACGGTTTACCACACATTCCAGTTGACCCAAGTACTAATTTCCCTCGCTAAACGAACCCTAATTCGATACCGCCTCTAGGATCAAGAAGTTCTCCTCGCGTATCCTTCGAATGTCTAAAGGATAAGCTTAGGGAAATCCAAGAAAATCCTGACTGGCTAAGGCATACCTATACATATATACATACAAAGAGGTTACTCCATAGAGATATACTCTCAAGTGGTTTTCTACCCTTAGTGGGCGTAGTGGCTTTAATGGACGAGGATGTTCCAAGAAGGAGGCAATAACCTTCGCCTTTTCTGCCGTAGGTACATATGTACGAGGAAGGATTGAATTGGGTCGTGAAACGAAATGTCGCGCCGAATGTGAACCAGCGTTAACGTACAGGTAGTGCAGGGACCGTAGCGTGTTATCACGACGGCACAGCTTGCTCTATTCCACGCTTGAATCGTATCTCGTATGCAAAGTTATCGTCGAGCCGCATAAGTTTAGCATACATTCCTTGTTTTCGAGGTAAGGCATGGACCGTCGACTGGAAATAGAACAGAGTCGAGCAGAGTAGAACACAGCAGCATGGACACCGTCACACGTGTGGACGTCCCCTGCACTCTGCGAAATTCGCATTTCCATGAAAATCAACCCTGGACTATCCTCAAGTTATTCGCTGTTTTGTTTATGCGTCCTCGGCGAGGGTTGGACAGAAAATCAACGATGCGTGACAGTTCAGACAAATGGAACACATCCGACGAGAGTGAGTATACGCGCAGAGAAGGGTTTCCTCTTTCCGGGACTTCTTACGCTTCGCAGATTATAAATTCTTTTCTTCTCGAGAGCCAGAAGCGTTGCCACCAAGTATCCGCTTGTAAACTCCCTTTATGAGGTACTAGCTGTTTTCAAGATTATTATATATATACATATAAGGTGGATGGCCCATTCATCGGCCATGTACCGGTAATCGTTAATGTGTGCTTTGACTATAGCAAAATTTAGAGTATTACAACACAACTGAGGATTAATGGCACATGGCCGATGACTGGGTCATCCACCTTATGTATAATAAATATCATTCCCTGCAGCATCCTTACGCTCTCCCGGTCGCGACCTTAGCCTCGGTAGAAACGTCAGCAGCCGTAACGTTCCTGGTCTTAGCCTTTGCAGCCGATATGGGGGCGTGGAACAACAACTCGAGCTATACATTTTCATGGGGAGCTGTTTTGTTAGTTTCGGAAAAATTCCACCAGATGGCGCTGTTAGGCACCCACGATAGTTCCGGGAAATTCCGCCAGGGGGGCAAGGTATCAAAAGAGGGTTTGAAATCGCATAACGGTGCACCGTTTCACCACAAACCACAGACGTGTATCTTATTGTTAGCCGATACACTCTGCAAACAGTATACCGAACTCTGTCCCGTCTACCACTGTTCGGTAGAAAATTTTCATGTGTTTCTTAGATATAATTTTTATTCATATACCATCATATACTTTTTTCATATACGGTCCAGATTACAGTCTGGAATATGCCTATTACATTCCAGGATGTATAACTACACGTATTTGCGAACGAACCTCCCAGCGGAGATACGCCTCTATATATATATATACACACACATATACACAGCAGATCTTTGAATTGTGCGCTCGTTAAAATTTATAGCGGTTAATTTTAAAGTTGCGCCCGAAGCTAATTATTGTCCCATACGTGAGAGGGCCCAGTTGTTGCGCTCTCGATAGGCGAAGAGTGGAGAACCGTTCCTTGCTAAACGAGAAGTTTATTTACACCTGCTGCACCATACCCGAGAATATACACGACTTCATTATCCCGTTTCGCGCCTCTGCCTTCCGTCCTATATGCCCACCACCTTCTGTTACAACGTAACCTCGCCGAGTCAGAGAGCTCGCGTCTCGCATCCGGTACTGTACATATCATTTACTGGCTGTGCCCTCGCAGTAGAAAAATCTGCCAGGAGTCTCGCGGGATCACGAGCTGGCTCTACCTGTTCTGCAAAATGGAAAACACTTATTGCACATTCGCGGGAAGACTTTTTCCCGGCATCCACTGTGTGAAAATCAATTCGCAAGCTCTCGCACGTACGAACGTTTTCCACGTTGCCTTTAAATCCGAACATTCTCTCAGTGCATTCCCGTGGCAATGGGCCCGAACGGCTGCCCTATCCCAGAGTTCATAGCGTATATACGACGTTCATAGAAGAGTGCGAGTTTTACAAGTAAAATTTTATTTTCAACTTCTACGATCGGAATTTCGTGAATTCATCCATATATGTATAATATATAGGTATACTAGGGGAAAAGTGAGCGTTGGCTAAGCGTCACGACGTATCATCCTACCTCGGCGTTAAATTTATAGTATTACCCCCAACGCTCTATAATTCCCTCTCTCTCTCTCTCTCTCTCTCTCTCTCTCATTCTCTCGTACTTTATCTTCCTTTGAGACTCCACTGTACGTCCCAGTTTACCTTGGAGCTCCATAGCGCCTCGGCACCCTGACTCGTGCCAGCACTCTACCGCCGCCCCTACCGACACCTTCAATAGCTTAATGGGTTTTATATTTTCGCGGATTACAGTCTTACACTCGTACGAATATATTTACGAGGCTGATAGGATTAGACGCCATTAAGTCTATTCGGGGAAAAGCAAGGATGACGCGGAACCGAAAGTATCAGCATTACAGAGCAGAGCCGATAGATTTTCCAAAAGCCGCATTCAATCTGCTTTCCAACTACATTCGTCTCCCTGACACTCTCGTGTGTCTATACAAATGTATATGTATGCGTTTTTCCTGTATTTTTCCCTTCTTTTTCTTATCTTACAAAGTTCCAAATAAACCTAAAAAGGTTCCCGACGATATTTCTTCGCTACGAAGCACGAGCTGAGAAAATAATAATATCGAGTTCACCAGATCGATAAAAAGATCCGCTTCTCGGCTCTGTCGTATTTCATTAAAGCAAGCAGAGGGTGCGTCCCGAGTGCGTCGCGAAAAAACGGCTCCTGGATGATTTACGAGGAAACGGGCAGCCGTGATGTTTGCAAATTAATATGAATGTGCACATGAAAAAAAAAAATTTGCTTCGCGTTCAGCACCGTCGAGTCACACTACGTCGCGACGCCGATATAGGAGAACGTACGCGAAATTGTACGCGCTTATAGATGCAACCGATATTTCATCCGATAAGCGAAAAGGGAAGTGAGCTGGTTGACGATTCAGAAGGGTTGGAACGTTGCGTGTATGTAACGTAGGTGGGAGACTGGATTTCTCTATATGCTTGTGGGCACGTAACTCAGGGGGCTGGAAGCGGATCAGATTCGCCTGTTATTGCTCCTTTGAATCGGAATAGCACGTCGATCGGTCTTGTTGCGTCGCGACGTCTATAAATCTAGACGCGAATGATTCTCTGTCCGGATTACAAATCGAAAGCGGTTTAACTACTTGCGTCTCATAAAGTCAAGTACAACGTGACTTTCTTTTTTTATACGGCTTATCATAGGGAGATTATATACGGATACAAATATATTTATACGCACTCAAAACAGACTGCGTCACAAATGCATTGTGTTGCTAATAAAATTTTTATAACTCATTCGACGTCTTCCAGCTGCTCGTATAAACTATTATATTCTCTTTTTTGTGCACGTCCGGACAATTGTCATGGATGAGATTCACCCTCTGTCTCGAGAATTACGCTGTCTCGCAAGTAAATGGAAATTTGAAGGGTGTAGAATTGAGATTCGGAATACGGAGATACGTGGAAAAATTTTTTACGCGATTCTGTACCTTGAATTCGAAAAAGAAGATAATTATCTTATTCGAGGTTTTTTTTTTGATATATACCTAAATGCCGTTGGGTAATGTGACTCTGTCGTTCGAATGAAATGATAATGTTAATTTCGCTATCTTTGTTTTATCTCTGGAAATGAATTCAAGAGAAGGAAAAGCAGCGGCGGCGAGTAACGCAGTGGAATCATGTGAGACAGTACGGTGCAGCGTATCTAGCGGCACGGCGTAGGAGAGTAGAGACGTAGAATGGGACAAGAGGAAAAGAAGCTGAGTTCGGTCGGGGAAGAAGAGATCGGGGTTGTGTCTGAAACGATTCCACGTCTGGAGGTGTACAAGGTGCTGGCAATATTGCCACTGACTAAAGCCGGAGAAAATTGGTTCATTTATCTCACGGGTGAGGATGCGCCTTGGTATTATCACGCGTAGCTACGCTGTGCTCATGGTAGCATCTTGTGAAGGAAATAGAAAAAAGAGAGTAAGACAAAGAGAGAGAGAGTGAGAGGGGGGGGGGGAAGGAGAAAAGGATAACAAAAAAATATAATCTTCAAAATAAAATAATATATTTTGTAGAAACTGCGAGAAGCATAGAAAAGTTGGAATTTGTTTTTTTTTAATTTTTTTCTTTGAGGGATAGCCGCGGAATCTCTGTGTGGTATTATCTGCTATCAGAGATTACGAAAAATAAAATAAACAAAATTGAGTCTCGATACTTGCTCGCTCGGCGAAAAAATATGTCCACTGCCGTTTCAGTTACCTACTTTCCTCCTCTCAGTCTCTTCTGCTCGTCCCACGAGGCAGACTTACAATTTTCCTAGACCGACGTAAAAGTTTTTACAAGCTTTTCATCTCGTATCACCGCACGACGTCTCAAGTTTCTCTAAAATGTATTTCCCTCACGCGCGTTCTCGCACTTGCGAATCCCAGGAAGTACTTTGCTCAAAAGACTGACACGAAAAGTACTTTCGCCAGATATTTCAATACCCGCAAGATATCGGGAACCAAAGATTTCGTAAGCGAAGAAAAATGAAAAAAAAGTAATATAAAAACGCTGGATTAATTACAAGTTTTAAAACGATATATGCATCCGGGATTATCTTTATCTCGAATATGAAAAATCATTGAGTTGTAAAATGAAAAATATGAAAAACCTTTCATTGGTTCAATAGGTACCTCTCGGTGCTTGATTTTCATTAGATTTTTCACAGAAAATATCCCGATTCCAAATTGCCGTCTACAGAAGATAGCTAATTGCGCACTCCTACGAGAAACAGCTTCTATTTGCTGAACGAGCAATAAATTAATTCCTATTAGCAGAAAACCTGTCTCTAACTTTTTTTAATAAATAAACTTCAAAGGCTATACCTATGTATATATTTCTGAAAAATAACCTGGCTCCGTGTACGTTTTTACAAGGAAGTGGAAAGGACTGCTTTTTCCGATTCTGGTTGGATATCGCGACATTTTCAATTTTCAATCTGGTTTCATGCGGAAGGTAGCGAATTCGAAATAAATCAGCCTTATCGAGGACGAAGCGAGGGAAGATCGAAAGCGGGTGCTTTTCTCCCTCCTCGGGAGTTACGTCACAGATTGTGGTGGTACAGCCAGATGTACACCTACGTGAATAAGGCTGCGCTCGATCTTCATTGCGTCGCGATTTATTATTTGTCTTGTTCTAACCTATAAAATGTATTCCGAGAAGATTCTATTTCCTTAATGAACTCACGAAACAGAATCAACTTATCTTACATCGACATACGCGTCCTCTTCGCCAAACTGTCGCATCATAGAAATTATCCAGCCCAATATCCTTACGATATTCGACATGAGATGCTGCGTGTCTCATGAAAATATTCAACAAGATTCAAGAACCATGCTAGATATCTCAGATGAGCTTGAGTCTCAGATTAAAATATACCTATAGATTAAGCTACGAGAGTACAAGGATGCTGGAGCAAAAGACATATACAAGAGCGTAGCATAGGGCGCAGGTAGGTAGGGGAGGGAGAGAAAGAAGCTTCAGGGTTACAGCAAGCATAAAATTTTAATTAACAGAAATGCCTTAATTAGTAGATAACGATCGATGTTTCTTCCAGCCAGCAAAAGGCAAGTGCATCGGCAAAGTATTTAAATACTGTTTTGCCGCTTCCACACTGTTAGTATGGCTTTGCTGTGTACAACTAGTATATGCACTGCAGGAAAGTGAAGCTGAGTGAAGCAGAGAATAGCCACAGGCTGGCTGCGGCGTTATAGCACACAAGCAGCAATTAACATTGATTGCGATCAGTTATAAATGCGTTTATAATATGCATCTCGTGGTCGGCTGTGCCTGGCATTTATGCAGGACCTGCGAAATTACAAATGGACGCTCGTGTGTTATGCGCGAATACGAAACCACTAACGAGGATTACAGCTCTCCATATACGAATTTCTCAATTTTCCATAATACACTTACACGACGTTATATTTTGCTATATAACAAATTTCCAAAAATAATCTACTTTGCACATGCACGAATGTCTTATGACGCTCTTAAGCTTGCATGTTTACACGTTTAAATTACTTGTATGGCCGATGCTACTTCTGTCGGTGTCATTACCTCATGTGTCTGGTATAACTTGACTGACGTAACCCCATGTCCCGACATGATAATATGCTCGTTGAGTATCACGCGAGGAAAACACGCAAGTCGATCAAACATTTACTTAATGGGTTCGATCGTGGCTTCCGGTTAAACCAGTGAAACGCTATCCCAATTTTTCTGCCTAACTGCCTCTTTTTACTAGTTTGCTGTAATCATCGCATTTGATCTTTTTTCGCGTACCAACTTACACGGATGCTTATGTACTGTTTGTGTACTACTTTACACGTATATATGTGCACTATATTGCAGTTGCCCTATCTAGAAATTCGATTGTATTTTCTCGATTCATGTAAATGAGGTCGCGAATCGTTCACTACGATTCTCGTTGCGGCTGGATTGTACTTGGAATTGATTTAGGTATAGGTCGTCAGATATTTTCGAACGTGTAGTGTATTTGACATTTCATTCTAGCGGTATGATTATTATTTTTCAAAAACTGTATTATATGTGGATTTTCGATTATTTTAAGGACCATTAATATTTATTTTTAATTGACATTTTTTCAATTTATTTTTATGCTCAAGGACAAGGAATTTTTGTGCCTTCATGAAACGAAGTTTTAACGAGGTTAGCTGGTCAGGTAATGAGAAAGCATTTAATAATAATTGCGTTATAATTTATCGTTCTCATTTGAACGTTAAAGTCCTAGCAGTTTGCGTGATTTCGTGTTTTCTCTCTTTGAAGCATTAAATCGTGTACGTAACTTTCTTTGGTTTTTTTTTTCGTTATTATTTCCACGGTATACAAATTTACCCTATGTAGAATACAGTGTACCGTATTGATATTTATGAACATTTTTTGCTCGGTTCAAAATTTAAGGAATTTTTTGTATTATAGTATACAGACACAAAGTACATTTATAAAGTCCCTTATTTGCTACTACATACTTACAGTACCTACTTATTACGTGAAAATAATAGTGTGGCAACATATAATGCAATTTTACGTAATGCAGTTTGTTTTACGACTGCCAATTTTTTTTACGTATAAAAAACGACATCCGAACGAAACCGTTCATCTGACCTATTTGAGATAGGATTCCTTTCCCTGTATTTTTTTTATCACGGTCTGAACTACCCTTAAAGGAATGGCGAGCGTGCATGGTGGATTCAATGAGATCGAATACGAGGGTTGTTGCGAAAATCAACCTCTGCGTGTTTGCCGGCCGTTAGCGCACTGTTTCTATCCACGTTATATCAATATACAGAAGGGCCGATCCGTTCGCGTTCGCCGGTAATTCGAGGATAATTCCAATTTCGAGTAGTGATTTTGCTGCGCAATTCGTGTTGAGGAAGGAATACGATACGGCAGAACCACGATGCAGGATTTGTATGAAAACACCCTAGGTGTACATACCGGTGCACGCTCCCCTAGAACAATGGTCACCTAGCATGCAACGAGATACCCAGAATTGAAGAGAATGCGAATACAGGTGAACTACCCTTAACAGATAATATTTTTGAGCGAGTATAAAACAAAATTGATTTTTTTTTTACGAAAGTCCATCTTATCCCATCAAATCGTAAATTTCAATACTTCGCTATAATCTGTCTGCACCGAACCCTGTTTACATCCCCTATGGATCCCAGAACCATTTTCAATTCGATTAGCTGACAGGAAACGCGTCTGGAAACTCCAAGCACCGTTTACGCATGGTAAGATGTAGAATCCACCCCTTTTGAACATGGGGTCGTATCATTAATTTTTCGACCTTAAGGTCGATCCTGGTTGGACTCCCTCCTTCTTGTTCACACTGAGTGCAAGAAACGTAAAAGGAAACCATCCCCTCTTATTGCTTGTACGATAAATGTTTCTTCCATGTTCTGTTTCATGGGGTATCGGAGCTTCGGGACGTCGGATTCGACTGAGAAATCCTGGTATCGTTCTCGTGGCTACGGAAATTGTCGATACCGTCTTGGGGTTGGTTCTCTGGATTTGCCCGCCTCAGGGATACTTACCCTGCAGACTTGTTTCTATAGAGTCAATCTAATCGGAACGTTATACGATCTTACGATATACACATGTAATTCTATACCCTGTTCGAATGGCATAAGCACATACATGTAATATAACCTAAAGAATGGTCCACAGTGTGAATGAAGTACCTGAACTTCGCCCGGCTATACCTTATTTGTGCAAACTCCATTTGTACCAGTCAGCCAACAATTATCCAGCGTAAAATTATTAAAAATTACAACGTGTCGCTTAAAAATAAGACCTGGTAACAAAAGGCTTTCACGATAGAAAGTTTAAATGCACCAGTAGACACGGTTGACTCGAAGCGACTAATTACTATCAACCGGGCCAGATAAAATGCCAAGATAAGAAGAAAAAGGATCCTTCCAAGTTCCATCCAAGACGTACCGAAGGAGAAGAGGAGAGTTCCTTAATTACAAGAGCCGACGACTCGTGATAGAAGGGACAAGAAAGTGCGTCGAAGTTGTCGCGCAAACTATGGGAACTGTCTTTGCCATGGTGTTGGAACCTAGAATTACGTTCCAGCGTAACCAGTCGAGCTTGTACCGGTGGAATAGCTAGCGTGCGTTCCGGCAAGGAATTCAGTTAAGGTTGCGTCGGTGTATGTGACTATGATATTCCCCATGACTCTGGCTTATAGCCCTATATGCTATGCGGTACTTCCTTTTCACTATACACCCATACGTATCGCTATATATGCTTATATGCATACCTAGTTATATACAGGTATAGTATCTTCCAGCTACTCTCTCCAGCATCCTCGAGTTACCCTCTCCGTGGGCATCGAGAGAATCATGATGCATGGGTCGCCCTCCGCCGTTGTAGGTAATCGCGGCTCATTAAGCCGGGTATTAGCTCATTAAGCAATAAACCTACCTAGTCGGCTAATTGGCGACAACCCCACTCTCTTCCGGTTTGCTCGGCGCGATCAGAGCTTACCGCCGAGGTCAGACCACCCGCCATTCCCCAAACTCTATCGTCAATCGCAAACGGGTTCCTCGTTAGCTTTTTTTATTCGCCATCTACTGTTCCAACGGCATATGGTCACCAGTCCAGTCGACGACTTCGATTCTCTGTATAAAGAGATGCTACGGCTCTTATTCATCTATCCAACGGGTGATGAAAATTAATTGGATTATCCAGTTAACCTTGTTCGAAAGTTCGGTTACACCGTATTTATTTATAATGGTATTCCCATAAGCCACCGTCATATTTTTTTTCTCTCTTAAATTTCTTTCCGAAGGCTTCGATGGGTCAGGTATGGTTTTTATGGTTGGACTCGATTTTCAAATTTTTATTTGGACCACTCGCCGACGATGCTTCATTCGGGTAGAAAAACTCTTTTTATTCTCTTGGACCATAGCACCTGTCAGCTGTATGGTTTACTTGGATCGATCGGTCCTAGACTCTTGTCTACGTCCGATGTCACGCGTCTAAGAAATTGTATTTCCAGAGTTACAGAGACAAGCGGACGCATTTTCGTGTAGGACTTTTCCGGAGCTTACATCTCTAGGAATGCTACGTGTAATTCGTTTATGCTCTTTGTCTCTTGTGTTTATCGTCGAATTGGACGCGTCCGACGGTTGAAAAGGCCGATTCAAGCGGAAAACGGCAAATCAAACAAACATGGCGTGGCTGAACGAGTAGCTAACGGGGAGTAGACAGGAAAGACGCCAGACGCCGTCTCGACCCCTGGACCATCTGTAAAACAATACCGACAGTTGTTAAACGGTATTTTCGGATTTTAGGTATAATGACCTGAATTCAGTTTGAACAGCATTAGAAAGCGGCAAGATTTATTTCTATTCCCTTGTTTATTCCCATTCGTCTCCGGGGGAATAATCGTGATTGGGACGTAAATCACTTTTTGTAGTAATCAGTGGTACGAGTTGATAGCGCGGCGTGCTCGTCTTTGCATTTTCTTTTTATAGCACACGTATATCATTCTCTGCCACTCTGTACCGCCGGTTCCGCTGTTCCCTCTGTTGCAACTGGTGCAAATTATATCTCCTCAGCCTGATGCACTTTGCAGCGGCGAACCATAAAGGGAGCCCGAGACTCGTCCAGGCAGGAAGAAAACTTTCCGGCGCAACTTTTAAGCTTCGTACCTCGAGGGCACTCGATTCGGGCCGTGACTCCTTAAAGCAAATACTTACTCTCAGAACGGAGATAGAAACTACTTAGCAACAAATCCAAGACGGAAACGAGAATTACTAAAATCTGAAAACCCCGAGAAATTCTCTTTACGTATTGGTTAGATACTTTATCGAGTATCCGATAATCGATTTCGTGATTGGCGAAATCGCTGATAACTACCATAATTCTATACTACCCGTAGTACAGTGTATATAGATATACCTAACGTATTCTGCAAATACTTAAGCGTCCGGGGACCTTCTGTCGTTAGATAGCGCAATTACGCGTGCCACCGTCATTCTATATCGGTGCATTATCCTATCCCTGGCTGATTTTCACCGTAGAGCATCCGGGGCTACAGGTGCAAGGCTACGTCGCAGCTGTCTCTATAACCTGCCTCTGGTATTATTTATACTGGCCACAATATGCTCCCGCTGTCACGTGTTACTTTGTGCCTTTTTCTCTTTCCCGATTCTTTCCTTCTTTTTTCTCCTCTCTGTCTTTTCTTTCTTTATTTTCTTCTCCATTATATTCCAGATACCACCGGGACCGACTATCTTGGATATATTACGTTCCTCGTGCCACGTATAAAATAATACGTGTCCGCCCGTCCGCGGCTGAGCTGGAAATTTCTTTGCCGAGAAAACAAGGCAATCCTCGACGGTTTATATTAAATATCGCGCCGTGACACGTACCCTCGATTTGATTGGTGGTCGTGGTTAGGGGAAGGGCAAGGATTTAAAGAGACGGAATGAATAAAAAAAAATGAGGACAGGAAAAGAAACCATAGCCGACAACGTACAGGCGCTCTTCTAGTCTTCCTACAACGACTGGCATATTGCTCCACTCGATATTAATCATTGCGCGCATAAAGCACGCCAAACCCTCACGTGGTAGGCAGGGCACGCGTGAGCGTATATAGCGAAGAGAAGTAGCGTGTGGTCAGGAAACGAAGGGTTTGAAGCTGTTACAAAAACTAGATTAATTAGTCGGGAAAGTCGCCTTCCTCGCTTCTTCCTCCCTTGCCCAGCACAACCCTCGTCTTCCCGGTGTCGAGTTCTTTCGCTCATCTTGCTCCGCCGCGTGAACACTTTTTCTCGCGTGCTATCGCGCTGGATCTTTATCTTGAAAAACTGAACATGACTTCGTACAGCCAATTGGAATTGTTCACTGGGTAAGATAGATATAGTAGATAAATATAGACAGTATACAGATATATTACTGTATATCGTCAAAGTTCAAATTCCAATCCTTAAATTCACCATAACCATATACCTTGACTCTTTAAACAGCAATACGTCATTTGTTCTTACTCGTTCCTTAGCGAACACGGACTCAGACCTTCCAAGACAAACGAACGGAAAACGTATTGCCGTTTATCTTTTCCAGGGTGGGTCTGCCGCGTGTCCAGGGGGCGTATTGAATTATTGAAGTGACGAACGAGAGGTTTGGTAGCCAAGCGAAACCCGTAACTTTTTAATGAACGTGCAAAACTTCAGATTTCCCATCGCTCATTTTCATGGCTTCCTTAATCAACTTGTAAGTCTCCGTGATAATATGAGTTTTCCTCTAGGCGTATCCTCAAGACGCTGTTAATATCGCTCTTTAAAGCTCCATCGTCATCCTCCTTACGGAAGTCTCTTTAACCATGTTGAGTTTCATGCCTTACGGGATATACCCCTTCGTGTATCGGACCCACTTTTGGCCCTGATTAACTATAATGATGGATGGTCTCGGGTAACCCTTAAAATCTTCCCTTGCTTCGATGAATTTACCGTGACCTTCGACCTATCGGATACTTACGTAATCGATGCCGTTACTCAACGATTAAACGGATGAGTCAACTTGACTCGGCATGACGTCATACTTACTGCTACACTTTTTCATTCTGATCAAAAACTTTTCTGCTAATGCCAGTCTGCTCAGTGTTTCGTTGCTCGTTATTCCTTTCAATTTGAAAAATTAAAGCAAACACGAGAAGGCGGAATTGGATCGTTTTTGTTCCTGACTCCCTGTGAATTATATCGAGTTAAATTGTGAGGGAGGGGCGGGTGTCTGGCCGTAAGAGATATTACGTAATTTTCCTACCGAAATGCCGTAACGGGAACGTCGTTAAGGCACCGAGTTTTCAGTGCTAATTTAAAAGGAAAAAAAAATGTCAAGTTCGGCAGAAACTGTTACTGCGCTTCTATGGAAATAGTTGAGCGAAGGATACAGCGGTGCAACACGTGCTGCCACTTTGGAAGAAGTTTCGAACTTCTTCCTTGTCCATACATTTTTCATGGGACTGGGATATTAGGTATCGTATCTCGCGGTACTCGGATTTTTAACGCTACCGAAACGTATCGCGTGCGCGCACGAGATTTTAGAATTCTTTTGGAATATTTTTATCTACCGAGTTAACACGATATTTTCACGTTTTTATCGAGTGAACGGTGGCTATCGTTTGCCGGCTGGTATTCAAACGCGGGCACTGCCAGGCTTTTTTTATTGGTTCGATTAGAATTGACGTCTGACAATAAATTTATGAAAAAAAAAGTCGTAAGGTCTTATCGGCACGTTTTTACAACTTTATTTGTTCGATCAATAAAAATAAATTATTATATCCGTATAACGAAACGCAGTGCTTCGTTTGCTCGATGATGTAACTTTATCGACAATGCTATACTAATAATCATCTTGTTTGATGATAATTAACGTGGTCTGCGGCAATGCCCCCGAAACGAATTAATTGTATCTACCGGTTCGAAATGAAATGCTGTCGTAGATGCATCAGCTTTTGCTATGCCAGGTCGGTTCGTTTTGAGTACACTCAAAAACACGAGGATTAATTACGGCGTTTATTATACAAAAACCATGACGTATAGTCTCTGGTGTATACAGCAGCGTTGGTGCACGTCACGCAATCACGTGACTCGGTTTATCGGTATAGCTTCACTTTACGAATCAAGCTTTTATCGGGAACGACGACAGCGCTAGATCTTGGGGCCTCGGTTGATAAATAATTAATCATCTACCTGAACGTCTGTTCTTGGAATATGTATGGGACAGAGATATTTTCTTTATGGCTGGTGAAAAAAAAATATATGTAATATTTGATATATTTACGTGAATTGTAGAAAGTGTGAATTTTGATTCGACGCGTAAAATAATGTAATCGATGGATGCTTTATGAAATTCCTGAAATAAAACAATACGTTAAAACGTTAAATAAATGTCGACGCGTGACGGTAAATTAATAGCTGGGCAGGTACGCTGGTTGGTGTACGAATGGTGCGAAATTTCGTGCTTATAGTTCAAAATTGGATAAAAGTTCCCAAAAAAATGTGTGTGCAAAAAAAGGATTGCCGATAAAAAATCGGCTATCCACTTTTCCACAAAATAGCGTCTACTCGAACATCGTAATGCAGCGACGCGACGAGATTGGAAATTTTTATTTTTTAGTACGTGACCATTATCGAATTTCTGTATTTGATGGAATGGAAAAAATGTATGAAAAACAAGAAATAAACTAATAAAACCTATCACTTCATTGTTCTTCAAAGTATTTTCGACACTTAATTTGATTGTATCGATACGATTGCTCTCGTGGAAATCCAAAGTGAAATCACCCTATCGTATTTTAATTAACAATTGATATTTTTTTACCACCATCACTGAACCAGTTCAACCACCTTTCTACCCTCGATTTTCCATCGGATAACCACGACACAATCTTTGAAAATGATTAAGAACAAAAATTGATATAAAACCCAACACTCCCAGCACACCCCCTTGGAGCGGGACATTGATCAGATGCAGGATAAAATTATCAAGGAGATTGTCGAGGGCAAAAAGCAAAGGACTTATAGCGATAGAATAGCAACGTGGCAAAAGGGGCCTGAACGTGTTGGGAATGCTCTCCTGTTAAACTGAAATTTCGGTGAGTTCGGTTCGACAAACGAACGGGTGCTGGTGCAAACACCAGCTGATTTATAGGTCAGACTGTATGAAAGAGAGAGAGACGAGGCGATAGCAGACACGTGAACGAAGTGAGAGAGAAAGACACAGAAGGGGATGGGATAGGTCAAAGGTTACAGGGAGAGCGAATTAATTGCTTCGGCACGTTGAAAAATGCACAAGTGCCCCTGCAGCCCTGGAACATATGTATACAAATTATACGCAGCTACGTTGGATAACAAATAGCATATACGAGTTCAGAACGGGAGATCGATCAAACCCATAAACACGTACAGCCATCTACGGCTGTTCTCCTCCTACTCTACGTATAACCTAATGCATCTCGAGTTGAGTAAGTTATCCCACACGTTATATATATTTAACGAAATTTTCAAGTACCCGATTGGTTCGTGGTAAAAACCGATCGCATCGAAGTTTCCAGGTATAGAGAATCGTTAGTCGATGGTTCGATTGGATTTTATCCAAATGGATTTCGAAGGGATACCTCTCTCTCATCAATTTCACTTAATTCTCGTTCTATAGATACTATATTCACGATCCGTGAATTTTAAACCGCCTCTGGTTTATATCCCTACCTATATGGAATTTCGTAACGTGATAATTACGTAAGGGAAGTGGGGTTGCATGCATCGTGCCAAGGCGCGCGCGTGTGCTTGATCGCGTGAGCCTCATTTGCATTGTACACGGTATCTATCATCTGAAATTAACACTGTCAGCCATGCTTTCCCAGATCAGTCTAAGTTTCGTGTGGGCTTTACGAATAAATCACAAAGTAGAGAAGGTGACGAGGTAACATCAGGCGAGAGAAATGAGAGAGAGGGACGTAAAGAGAGAGAAGGCACGAGTGATAAATAGAAATAAAGTCAAAATAATTTTTAAGGGGTGGCTCTCGTCTATTAAGGTCAAGGACCTCGGCTACCTATGAAATGTACACGTATGTATGTAGAGGCATGTAAAAAAATTTCAAAATATTTTCATCAGTTAACCAAGTATAATTCCTGGGAGCGAATCACACGATTAACTTAAATTTTCTTCACTTTGCCAAAGTTATTTGAAGGCGTCGCGACGCTACCCGTAAAATGAACCTTCATGAGTAACGACGTTACTCTCTTACATACTGAAGGCTATTAGCATCAAGCACGTAGTCCACTAGGATTTGATTCCGTGAGGTAATAACCCGGAAAGCACGTTTGCTTGGGAAAACTCACTGCTCCCCCATATGTAGTATATACTGTCCCGAATGTATGTACATATATGCATGTATGTACTAACCCATGTACTTGTATCGAATTATGCGTATGGGCTAAGTTATTCTGGACCATGTGACAAATGACCGTGTAGTCTTCTAATGACAACGAGTATCGTATAAATTATTTTTATTTATTCTTTATCCATTTTTTTCAAATTCCACGACTTTCGATCAGCCACATATTCTCAAAATTTACTACAATTCTACGGATGTACAATTTAATACATAACTTGATTAAAGAGGAGTGCTGACATCTTATGTACAATTTCCTAAAATGTATCAGTGATATTGAATCCGAGTCTCCTTTCTGAAGATTTCTAGTGGCTAGAGTAGCCAACTAGGGTGGCTAATAAGTGGCAAACATGGCCACTGTCCAGGAAGAATGTCTATTCAGCACAAACGGAAGACAATTTTACAGAAAATGGCCATCCAGCTCCTGTACGACGATCCTGTCTCTTCCGCATTTTCAATGGAGTATACCTACCCCTATATAAAAAGAAGTATTATGAATGCCCCTTAAATTCGTACAAGCAACATACGTTGTACCACAAAATGAAAGGATAACCAAAACCAAAATTGAACCCAAATATTATTATACCCACATTTATACGTACATATACCAGTTCAAGATTAATTAGTTAACCTGATTCGTTCCGCTAAAGTAACAAACTGTTAAGGGTGCAGGATCTCGGAATTCGAGTCATTCCCAATGGCAATTTAAGCGACGGTGCATTTGCTCTGTAAATTGGTATACGTAGACGGCCGTGTCCAACGCCAGCAGGTGCCGTTTCCATTAAAGGTGCCGCAGTAAGATAGACCCTTTACATAGAGCTTCGAGGAAGATTGCCTAGAGTACCTCACAATATACCAGGAAGCACGTGGCTAATGCCCAACGAGAAGGGCATCGGTCCGGTCGAAGGTGAAGTCATTCGGGTTAATCGCGACAATACAGCTCTGATCCTCAGTGCCGCTTTCGATCGAACGTACAGAGCGCAGTTACGAAGCGTCTTTGATGGCGTTGTTAACTTCAGCTATGGTGTAGAAGCCGATGTCATCAACTAGGATTGGGTGGCGCACGTCCACCCACATGAACCCACGACCGTCAACCTACCTACCCGTACAGTAATTTAGGAACCAGCCCATCTGGCTATAGATATATCATTATTCCCATTAAGTCACAGACAATGACCTATATCACTGTTATCGGTAATGCGTTTCGAATAAACACCTACATCCACAGCATAGGAATTACAACCAAAACCGGAAGTTGTCTCGATGCATTGACCATTTCAAACTAGGAAATAATGTTTCGAAAGGCACCGCGATCATCCTACGTTCCTGATTCGAATCTGTTCTGGTTCCATTGACGTACAACGCGGTTAATCTATTAGAACGAATGTGCAAACGGCACTAAACTGCACAGGTGATTCACGCTATCGACACGCTCTGGATAATTAACGGCTATCTATCGTTGGTAACAATGATGCTCTGAATTAGGAGATCCCGTTAAAGCACGGTTACACGTGACTCTTCCGACGTGTATCGAGAGCGCCAGTCAACGTTTTCGCACGGGGCTCATCGATATATCGTCCCATTGTGCACCGTTAGAGATTCTACTTTGCTTCCAACACTTAAGAGGATTTTAGTCCGATAAATCGAACCAAGGGGATTCTAGGTGTATCGCTTCGATGAGCTTTCTCCATAAAATTTACTTCATGCGCTTTCATACGTTTTTTTCTTTCTTTTTTTTTCATGAGAATTCCAATATAAAACCTATAACTGTATATTGGTACTAGGGGTTGTTTTGCTTCAGTTGCATATTACCTAACCTCTACGTTCTGACGTGCAACGCTACGTCCCGTGTGTATACATCACGGATGCTGTAGACAAAACGATTGGAATCGGACAGAACGACGCTGTCCTCGTTAGTCGTCGGGCAGTTCAATTATCCAGGCATTTACGGGAACGTTGCGTGCGAGGAGCGACGAGTAATTTGTCTGAAATTCCGTGCACGTAGCGTCGCGGTGCTTAAATCCTGCCATGGGAATTTCGTGCGCCACACCTTTATTTGCCTTCGTTGCATTCGCCTTTCTTTTTCTTTTTTTCACCTTTTTTTTCTAGCTTGTAACAGAGGGCATTGGTGCGTCGATCGTTCTTACAAAGTCACCCTTATATATGTATTATCGATAGTGTGCTAGAGGGTAGTTAGGATATATAGGTAACTTGGGGGAGTAAATCTCGCTCACCCTGTAGATGAGAATGTTCCCAATGTCTACTGACACGCACTAGGTAGTTCCAAGGCAGGGACAGTCTCCCTCGCCATATTGGGGGTGTCGCGTGGATCGCTTGTGATCGCAGCAATTTCATGGATATTTGCTCCCACCATTCCTGGATTACTTGATAATGACAAATACCAACCTTATACAACTACGAAATAATACACGTATAATATACCGGCAGACCACATTGGGAGAATCCGAACGAATCTCGAATAACAAATTCGCGAATCTGTCAGACTGATACCTTAACCTAAACTTTTACATAGTTCTTAATTGGTTTGTGAATTTTTCTTGATCCCATAGATCTCGAAAGTTGGTAACGTAATTAACATAAAAAAAATAAAAAAATTTTCATATCTCAAATTCTTGTTCGTTCCGCCTATATCTTATATGTATTTCAATCTTATTCAGCGATTTTACTTTGTATTTGGTAAACAATACGATGCCGTTACGCGTGATACATATGGATTCTACGCTGGATCGCTTATAATTGAAGCAATTTCATGGATACTTGCGTACACTATGCGGACCTTTTGCTGGGGGATAATGACTAAACCTAGACAGGGCAATCGATCTACGCCCGCCTGTCTGCACCAAGCTGTCGCTCACCAGTCAAGCCCTAAACTCCCTAGTCGAAATTCACAAACACCGCAAAACGTCCTCTTCTCGTCTTCCTTCTGGTTCCTTCTACTATCGGCTTTTGCATTGGTAACCTGATACTCAGAGGATACAAATAGTCTCTTACAGCTTTCTCGAAACAGTTAAGAATTTCCTGAGAAGTCCGAACGATCGAGAACACCCTTCGAACTACCTCAAAAGATCGTTCGGGCATCTTCTAGGGAATTTCGAACGGATTGGTTGCGCGATTAACAGAGTGTTTTCATGCCTGTACGATGCTTATACAGTCTTATTCGGAAGTATTGAGCCATGGTGGAAATTGCTCGTGTATTTGTTTTCTATAATAGAACCAACTACAGGTGGTGCAATGCGTCTGAATAAACCTGTATTTTAGTATACTACATTCTATTGGTATTTTAGTCTTTGTATAGCTGACTGTTGGTACCAATTGATATCGTAAAGCTCATTGCAATCTTCTGGGTCACTTGTTATTAATCTTACTCGGCGAATCGGCATTCTCGATTCGACCAACGCTGAAGAATCACATTCGCCGATTTACACGGTTTTGCACTTTGACTTCGTCTCTGTTTGACCGTGGCGGCTCGTAGGCAATGCGTCACTTGCCAACCTTCTTTAGAATCCCGTGAATGCCTACCTTTTAAATCCGCCTAGGCATGCAGGGGCTTTAACGCACTAGCGCAAAAGTCCACGATTTTTCATTGGACGATTTAAGCTCGGTCGAAAATCCATCCACAGGCACTTCCGTGCTTCGTTTCACACTTGGTGGTTACTTGTATAAGGCTAATGTGTTTACCCTAAGAAGCTTTTTCTGAACTGCTTTCTTTACCAAGCTTCCTCTTTTAAGCAATAAAATGAGATATATTTTTCTTTAACAAACAAAATTAACCTTTATATCGGATTAGGTCTTTTCGGGAATTTGGGTTTTCAATCTACGACAATACAAAGTTACTAATCTTCTTAGCATCTATGTTATATTACGTTTTGCATTGTATTGTATTTTTTTTATCGTTACCTGTTTTTCCATTGACAACATTGCTTTTGTTCACAGGTGAGTTGCCGACGTACCCTAATGTCTATATTGGAAGGAATTGATTTGCAAGTCCACGGTGAGTAGACACGCCGACAGTTCGAGAGAATTGAATTGTCCCATGTATCTCTACCGGAACCCAAACTCCAGATCTAATTAAAACGAATGCTTGGTGAATTTGACCGTCTGCGAAAAGCTCCATCAGCATCGAAACTTTCGTAACCGCAAACCCGCTGTGAGATACACCTGGTTACGTAGACGGTTAGGTCTCCAACGATCCGTCGCGGCGTCCCAAAACAGTCAGTTCTATGTTAACAAGTAGCCGCTAATGCCCCAAGCGAATTAGATACCTCGCGTAATTACAGGACGAATCAACCGCAGCCCTTCGACACGGCAGACCTAAAAAGACCAAAGGATCAGCGACACTGTCCGGCTGACCACCCTATTCCAACCTTGACCCTCCCTTTTGAGAACGATGAAATTCCAATATACTCCAAACAAAGAGGGTTCCGAAAAAGGATCGACTTGGCCTCCAACCGAGATACAATTATTTGCCAGCGAGACGCTATTTCGTAAAGGGTAGTATGTGACGTAAATGGGGCGTAAAAGGGTGATGAAGATCGGTCATGACCTTAGAAAATCCAGGCATTATTATCATCGAGATTTGTTGCTGTTTTTAACGAAGGATCACGCCGTATGTAACACTGCGAGGCTATCTGTCTCGAGCAGCCACTCTGACTCCACCTTCTCCCTAAGCAGCAACAGCATCACCAGGAGCACCCAGCATCTCTTGAGAAAGGGCATTGTTTTATTCCGACCGCGTAGCAGACACTCCTCATCCTCCCTTGGCCTCCCACGGTCTGGAACTTGGCTCCACCGTCCTCGTAGCCCTACCTTCATTCCCTGACTGCCACTCTCGACAATTTACCCCCTTCATCCCTTTTCGCTATTCTCATAGTCACGACTATCATATCCCTATATAGCCTTCCCACACTACCCTTGTCCCGATAACGCTACAGCTTAATGACGCTGCCTCAATATCGTATCGCCCAGTGCGGCAGGGCCCCGACGGTACTCGATGCAATTTTTTTTTTCGGAAATATTTCGGCAACCCGGTTTAATATGTGGAAAAGCTCGTTCCGTAGCCAGGGCGTGCCGGCTTATTGCCAGTTGTTATTTTCAGTCTGGCTGGAGAAGCTGGAAAAAAAAAAGAAAAACTATCATCCCGGGACTTCGACGGATCCATCAGACCCTCGTTCACTTCTTTCGATTTTTTCTCTCTTTTTTCCCCTCTACTATTTCCTCCCCCCCCCCCTCGCCCCTCCCCTCCACCCAGCTAACCTTCCTCCGAAATTACAAGGGGCTTACTTGCGAAATGCGTTGGATATCGTTAATTGCTGTGTGTAGACGGGACCGTATCGGTTTTCATCGAAATATCGTAGCGATATATGATTTTATCGTTGATTACGTGGGGGTGGTTTTACGAGTGCTCGCCTAGCGAATCCCCTGGACATTCTCGTTCTACGATTTTTCCACGGTGGAAAATCGGATTCGGTAAATCGTACCCGTCTGTCGATTATCGTATTCCTGTTTTTTCCATTATACTCATGGTAAATCGAATCGCAACCGACTTCGCGAGACTCTCCACAGTGCTGCTAATGAAAGTCTACCGGCACGTAGCTACCCCGAATGCCTCTCAAATTAAGCACGTAAGGGTACTAGGAAATTAGGGATTTCGCCCGATAGGAGTACCGGAAGAGAACGTGGAAGATAAACGAGGTGGTGCAAATTGACGGTCGCTGCTTTTTGTGAAACAATTCGTTAACGTACGTATCGAAATATTTAATCTTGATTGTTCAACTAATTAAAATATATCTCCACTCGAGACACCGAGCTCTCATCTTTTTTTTTTCGAGAGCATGTATCGAGTTCAGTGTTTTTGTTTTTGAAGGATCAAAAACAGTAAAGTCCCCAGCGAACTCCACGTGGCCCTGCATACGATTTTTCTTACAAAGTACATATATATGATTTTTGACCAAAATATTTTTGCCAAGTATAACATTGTTTTCGAACTGTCAAAAAATGTATACACTGAACTCGTGGACCGACTATAGTCAGTATAATTGTCCATTCTTACATCATCCCCTATCCACACGCTTGCACCTACTCCGTAATGGAATGAGCTAATAAAAATAGGAGTCAAAGTAAAAAATAATTAGGTTCCATTTGCAGTTCCAGTGGTGGCGAACAACTTCTTGCGTTTTGAATAGCAATTTATAGTTGAAGAGGTAATGCAATTACAAGTACTGTCCAATATGACAGTAGATACATATATAATGCTGAGAGTAAACAGTAGTCCTGTTTTTCCAATAAAACTCCAGGACTCGGGGGTACCAGTTGCGCTCATGAAATTAAATATCCTACCTGAGATTTCCGTCATAATTAGTCTCTTAATTGGATCAAAAAATTTGCGAAAATTGTCGAAAACACGGAGACGCATGAAAATATCCTAATTTCATTCGAGTCTTTTCGATGATCTCGTCCTCCTGAAATCCTTCGTCATAATTTATCCAAAGTAGCTGCGTAGCACGCAATGCCAAGAAAAGTGCCTGATCCACTCCTATTGATCCGATATTCATTATCTTCACCCCCCTATATAAATTCCAATCTATCAATCCCTCCACTCACCCCCGTTACCAAAAATTTACCAGAATCCAACTAAATCAAGTTCAATTCTCATTTTGCGAATTTCTCATTCGAGTACAACACACCCAGTTCTCTCTTTCCCCCTTGAACCATTTCTCAGGAAACCTGGCGCTTTTATCATTGGCAGTTTCACCATTCTAACCGAACCCCTACCAAGGATCCCTTAGCAATATAAAAATACAGTAGCAACGGTATCGAATTTCGAACATGTAGGTACGTGTGAATGGCTTTCTACAACCACGTGAATATCCCCAAGCAAGACTTTCTCCAAGTTCTTTTTAAATCCAAGCCAGCATTCACTCGTATAAACGAAGCTGCCCGACGTCACGCGAACTCTGGTACAAATCATAATTTGTAACCAGTAACTTGCATGCTGAACTATGTAGGATTTCAAATTGCCGTGATAGGAACGAGATATTGCGGTAGGGTTCGTATTACCTTTACGACACGAGCCAACTACTACTGCCTTCTTATTACCATGTGGGTCAGACAAGTCCTGCGATTGCGATTCGAAAAGAAATCATATATTATACATGCGTGTAACGTATCCCTGAATTATCCATTCCGTCTCTAATAGCATATATGCTTCGTGACAACCACTAATTGCCTGGCGAAAAATTAATCCACCACTTACATATAGACATCATATACCAGAAAGTCCTAGTATTTCCTGTATTAAAACTGTTAATATATTCAGAACCAAGAGTTATCTGCAAGGACATATTTCAAATTTCCCGCGTTTCTCTCAGCTCACCTAATTTCATCGTGTCAACCGAATAATCCAGTTTCACAGTGAAAAATACTCGGACTAACTTTACAGCAAGGATTCTCGCTTCTAAACATGCTGCTAGTTCCCTGCTATCTATACCTCCACTCAGACTCCAAGGTGATGGACCAAAATGAGCCTCATTGGAAACCTCAGCAGAGAGTTAAGAGAGCACGCTATTTTCTCGTATAGTGTGTACCCTAGCTTCTGTATTGCTGCTACTATGTATAACCGCATCTACTATTTCTATTACTATGCCTGCTACCTACTCCTGTTACTGCTCCTGTTCTCGCACTACTTCCACCTATCGTCCACGGCTCAAGCATTCCTTCCACTATGCATTGCCTGGTAGGACTCCTACTATACACTTCTCCTAGCGCTATCTGCTTATATACGAATACACCGCAGTATACCACTGTTCGGTGCACTAACGCGCAGCTGCCACACTGTTGGCAAGCCATAGAGAAAAGTTAGCTGGCTCTCGCTATTTTTCCATGCCATTAACGACCGACTCAAACGACCTCTATCAATGGCTTTATGGCGGTTGGCTTTTATTCCCTGGCCGACTTCGTTGCAGCGGCTTTTTATTTTTTTAGTGCATCGCCCTCGCACTGTCGATACTGATAAAAAAAATATACAGACACGTTTCTATTGTTTGCGCAAGTCCCTTTAAACGCGTCCGTACTAATCAATCGTATTAGCTCGCGTTCGCGAATCCTTTGACTATCGGGAGATTCTCAGATTTAGTTTATTTGGATAATGAACGCTTTTGAGTAATTTGATACTTTTTATGTCGCTTCTTGCTTCGTCTTTCTACCCTTATTTATTTTCACCGCTCTATAAGGCCTATATTTATATAATTTTACGCTCCAATTTCTTTCTCCAGTCTCTCTCGTGTTATTTTCCAAATAAACACGGAGCACCGGGTGCGCCTTAGCTTTTCGAAAATTACAATTCTAGCCAAATCTATCTTTGGATGAGCATCCACGTATATCTGTTTGCTGAGAATGGAAATGTCGAATGACCTTTTACCTTCGTCCAAAGTCAAACTTCTAATCCCGTGGGTCAGTAAGTGAGTATGCATAATGTGGGACGGATAGAACGATCCCCGTCCTCATCGCATATTCTCTTTACGTATCTCATCCCATCATCCTCCTCCAATTTCTACGACTTTTACTACGTTCCGGTATTCTCTCCAGCGAGCCGCTTCACTTATTTTTCTCGTTTTTTCAAATTCCACTTCAATTTTTTATACACCTCTCGCTATATCGCGTCTTCATTTTCATCTTCCTCCGTCTATCTCCTTCCGTCCTAATCCCACGTGCTCGTCCCATGGCACGATTGCTCGGCCCCCGGTATCTACCTGCGTTTCGACACTCATTCATTTTTCCCTTGAATCAAATAGAGCCGTCGCTATACATATAGACATAGTGTTACCAACGTACCAGGTATATCTGAACTGATCACAGTGACCGAATGCATTCGATCTGCAGTCACGTCGATGAAATGAAAAATCTACATTCCCGGCGAGATTATCGTGACGAAGGAGGTCGAGCGGAAGTTCAGCTTGTCACGCTAGCAGTCACGAGCCGGGTGAAACGTGAAAGTGCCACGAGGGTGAAGAAACGGTTGAACGGGTTGGATAGGGAGTCGAGTGTGTATCCAGAATAGGATCTGGAGAGGCGACAAATAAAAGGCGAATATCGTGCATGTGATTGGGTCATGTCTGCCTCCGCGTGCAAGTCTTTCCCTGCCTTTACAATATGGATTTTCACTGTGGACTCGGCAATGCCGGACTGATTTACTCGGGTTCTTTGTAGCGTTGGATAGCGAATATTATTATTTTTTTTCTCCTTCCCTCGCACCCTCCTTTACTTTTCGTGCTGCAGTTCCGCCGACTTTTATCGCAGCACTGCGAGCAGCAATATTTTACAATTACGCTGCTTTATGGGGACCATAAAGATACGCGGTGCGTGTCGGTTGCATGATGGCCGGACTCGGCTGAATTTTATAGTCATAACGGGAATCCGCGTAAGACTTGTCTGCCACGTGTCTCGTCCAGTGCCTACTTACGGCTTGGCTCGGTGTGTTTCGTACAGGCCTTCATCAAGACCCCATCGACCGTCGGTACGATAGAAATTTAGATTACCGACTCTACCCACCCCAGTACCTTTATTAGAAGCCGGCAAGGCTTAACGAACAGCGTCGCTTAATGAAAAAGGCGAAATCGCTCCCGTGAAATTCGAAAGGGTTGCTGCGCATGCAACCCGTTTTGAGTCTTTCAATGTGGACGGCTCCAACGCTTGTAAAAGTATAACGAAATCGTTCGACCGGAAATTATCAGGCTGTGTGTTCATTTCACTTCCTCCGGCCATACCCCTAACCCATACTTACCTTGTTTCAGTACACTCTTTATTTCACTCTGTCCTCAGACTAGCTTGCGGTGCTTGTCCCGTATGTACCCTACTGCTGCACACACTTGAAGCGCACTCGCGAGTCGTCTGACCTCATGAGAAAACAATGACGTCGTGTATATGTATATATATGGAAGCTAGCCTGAAGTTTCAAGCTCGTTGAATTATCAAGCCTGAGGATTAGAGAATAAATTTATAACACGATGTAGGAGAGAGATACTGATTGCGCGCGCCTGTGCAAGCCGATTTTAATTAAACGCTCGCTGGATACCGTACTCGTGGCAAACGCATCGCTTGTCCCTGACCGGTTGCATTAATAAATTCATTGCGCCTATCGTATTCATCGATTATCACTAATTCACTGCAACCTGGCAGACGCGATTTAGCGCTCGACGAACGTAAACCAAAGAGGCCCAAAATCGGTGTGGACGCACGGGCGTTATGCAGTGGCGCTTCTCTTTGCTCCGTAACCATAAGTGCATTCATTTGCAGCTAATTAGATACACCTAGACCTATACCGGACAATCGATATAATTGTATATGTGGACATGGGTTAATTTCCATTAAATCGTGGAAAAGTGGATGATATCGCGTAAAAGTGAAAAAGCGTGCATTCGTGAAATTGAATACGACTAAATGAGGGGAAAAAAGGGATATTCGAATTAATTAATTCATATAACAAATATCGGATAGTTAATGGAGTATTAAATATTTGATACGTGATAACAATAGCATACTGGTCTCATCTCGTAGCTTTTTAATAATGCTGGGAGTACAGCAATGAAATGCAATGTCATGTTCTTTATTACTATATATTCAGTTTATGTAGTTAATTTACCCACGACACCCCGTTAGATACAGATATGCGTGTACGTATACGTCCCAACCCCTAGCGAACTATAGTTTCAAGCCCTTGACACTCGTGCGACCCCGTGGTGACATACGTAGGTACGTGTTGCATTACTCCGTTTAATTTTGTCATTAAGCCACGGAAATTTCCTTCCATCCCTCGTTCTACACGCTAATTCTCACCTGCAAACTTTCGCACCTGCATGTCTACATGCTCTTTGGCCATTGGATTATATCTGGTTGCTGTACACTTGGTGTACCTGAAAATGAAACGGTAAGACTTTACTCCTGTTTCATTAGGAACAAGACACTGTGACATCTGTCTTACCTGAAGGAAGTCAAGTGATGCCAGGAAACTGCTGGTAAAAGTTTAAGGACGTCGTTAATAAGATTAGTGTACGGTACATGGACTAACTTTCAATATGGATGCTGTCCGTATTAATTTAATGTCAAAAGGAAAGCTATCGGATGCCCTAAGTACATTAACCCTTTGTCGATAGACAGTATCGGCCAGATATACACTTTGTCAAACTATTATCTTCCTTTGGTCATAGAATATATATATGTATACATAGACGGGATACTTTACAGAAAGTGGCGATGAAAGGTAAGGGTAGGTCGGTATGTATATGTATATGTGTAACCCGGCTATCGAGGGTCGGGTACCTCTTGGAAAATTTCCTAAGCTGTCATCCCTTTATTGACGCGTCCATTATCACCTGAAGAATTTAGTGACTAGCATTTACGACGTCACACTTAACGATGAGCACCAGAAATTTTTTTTTGAGGAAGAAATAATTTTACTGCACATTTTCTCTCTCATGGGTTTTCGTTAGTTTTATTTCTTTTTTATTTACTTCCCACTTTTCCCTCTTTAGTCATAATCTTCAGAGAAAAATGCGTTAGCGAAATGCCTAATGGCTTTCGGGAAATGGTGGGACGATGTAGGGGTAGAAGGAACTATAAGGGTGCCAAGCTGTATGATGGCGTGTGCGGTTAGGGTCGAGCAACCCCAGTGTTGGAATTAGGATAGTTCTGACGGGGCGGTCGCCGAATGTGTCTGAAGAAAAAGTCAGAGGGGTGGCGAAACACAAATTTAAGTTAATAGTGCAATAAAAGTTGCTCCGAAGCAATTTCACATTCCACTGGGTAAATTACACTATCTGCAAGATTGGGCAAACCGCGTGCTTTCGGCCTTGCCGAGGGTGCGAACTCTGGTTCTTCGCAAACTTCCGACCTGCCCCAATCGATTTTTCTGCCCCAGGAAGAGACAAGAATACCACGAGGATACCTATATACATATACATAACAAGTAAAAATGGCAGCAACAGTCTATAATAAGGCTCTTGAAAATTCTCAAGGAATTTAAAGGTCCTTAGAATTTCTTAGTGTACTTGTCCCATTGTTCCATCCTATACTTCCGATTATTGCACCGTTGCACGAGATTTCAAATGGCTGATTTATTCGATTTAACGGAAAAGTCCTTGAGCCGTGATACTATTCAGAATCCACGTACCGATATAAGCTCTCGGTAGAAAAGTGGTGAAAATCCGCTCGAAGCGTCGTCAACCCTGTCGTTGGCGTCGCGGAGGAGCTTATATTTCGAGAGCCTTGGCGTCAAGGATGTCAATAGAGAAATCCTTCAATAGCTTATCCCGCTCAGCGTCCACCTTGGTCCGACGTGGATGAAGCCACTCGTAAACCTAATAATTTGGCCTCTCCTGACAAATGATGCCGTCAAAATGTAATTCTGACGTGTTCTCATTCTTGACTCGAATTCCAAGTAGATTCTCCCCATCTTTGCGGCCTTTCTCTCCCGATCTCACCAAAGATTTGACATTCGAACGTGACTCTTCTTCGCGCGTAGCAAAATCAATACCAATCGTTGAGCCAACCCTAAACCCTTTTATGGCCACACCCTTATCTCAATTCTAAGACGAATCCAATTATGTAATACGTATCACAATAAATACTCACGGCAGACATGTCCAGCCTGATTCGACCATCTAAAAGTTCATATCAAATTGCCTTTCTCTCTCTGCCATTAAGAAAGTATCGCGATGCGATGACTACGAAGGGAATTTAATTACATCGCAAATCCTCCTGCCCTTTTCACAGGCCCGTTTTTCATTTACACGAGAAACACTGGCGAAAGGTCATCCCTGTGGAAGGTAATTTTCTCCATGTCACGAAGCAACGTAAAACTTTCCAGACAGTGACTCTCGAACAAACAGCGATATCCGTCGCCAGAGAGCTTTCTTGAAATTCAAAAGGGCAAACGAGATTACTCGATAATCTCCTGTAAAATAAAATACCCGCACGCACGTCTATCGAGCAGAATTCGAAAAAAGAATACTCGGTTTAAAAGAATCCTAAGCCTCTCTAAATCCTAAATCAACAACAGACTTAATATTATCGTAGTAATGAATCACGTGAAAAAATACCCTACGTAAAAAAAAATTACATAATTACGTTAGAACTTTGTCCCCGCCAAGAAGAATCTTGACTCCTTTAAAAAAAATTTTCATACCGTTATCTTGCACGTTGATGAGCATGTACCTACGTGCGTACAAGACGTAAAGAAGATGGGTCCATCAGCATAGTAAAATTACAGCATCCGAGCGAAAGCGAGTGAAGTCACGTAGAGAAGAGGGCAGAAAAAGGATCTCCCAAAGCAGCATACGAATGCCAACCACCGAAAATTATAATGATTCTCTGCTTTCTCTATTCCGTCGACGACGGGCGGCGTACCTGTGTTCCTCTGAATAATGCAAACCCGGTCTCTTTATGAATTTTTATGCATCCCGTGGAATGGAATACATTTGAGTTTGTCCCACTGTACCACACTATGTGCCATACGTACACGACACCCCTCACTCCTAACTCGCATCGGCTTTTCAATCGTATCCAGTTACCAGCAATGCGCAGCAGCCACTCGAACCACCACCAGCTGTATTAACGATCGTTACGTTCGCGTAGCAAGTAGTACGTAACAATTGCATTAGACAATTTAATAATTTCGAATATCAAAGAAAAAGTAACTAAATAATAAATAGTCATCAATTATCTCATTAACTGACTTACGGATGAAGATGCGTCGTCCTGTTGCTGAGGATACTCATTTTGATCCATTCGATGACGTCACTGATACTACTGTAATCAAAGATCATTTCTCATCGCAACTTTGACGTTGCTCACGTTGATGGGAAGCATTGGAGAGTGGATAGGCTGTGGAGAATAAAGTGAATAAAGGTTTCCTTTGTATATGACACATTGCCTTGTGAGATCTACGAGACGTTGCACAATGCCCGGTGCATTCCTTTGTTAATTACCTAAGAGAATTTCCATGCTGGAAGAATTAGCGTCAATGACCGTGGGATAAAGGAATTCTGGGTATACTTGTGGAATCCGGTGATTTCCCTGAATCGCTTAAACCTCAAAGCTATTTCACGTGCGTTTCCTTTGCGTTGATCGGAACGTTGAAAAACGTTGATAAAAAAAATTCGACTGTATTACTCATGGTGCAGAAGCAAAAGTGATTGGTAAAGTGAAAAGCATTAGGCGCTATTTCATCGCCAGGTATAAACAGACCCGACGCGTTAACGCGAGTGAATAATGTTAATTGAAACGGTCATTCCACTGACCAAACTGTAAATAATTGTTCTCTCAACATCAAATAATGCAGTCAAATGATGATCCTAGAAAGTTTCTGTGTGTTCAGTCCGATGCAATTTACACAGTGCATCCTATCCATGAAGTGTCAGTCGAATTCTTTACGTTTCACCGATTCGCTAAGTTTCGAACTTAAATAATTATCGGATGCACTTTACATGCAGTTTGCTACCTGCAGTTTTGTCAATTTCCTTTATTGGACATGTGCATTTACATATATACTATTTCTCTCGCGAGTTTCGATATCGAGAAATATATAAAATTTTCAAACGCGTATTCATACGAGGATCATAAAGGGAGTCTGGTGTGTATAGATATACAGTGGTACATGGTATAACGATAAAGACATACATTTGGGCATAAATGTTTTTATAAAAATTGTCAGAACTCATCGTAACCCAAGTACCAAGGTAGTACTGTAGGAAAGAAAGTTTAACGTTACAACCTATAGTCCGCGATAACAACCCGCGGAGTTCCCGCGGAAAACTGAGAAAAGCTCGCGAGTTTCTTATCAGCAGTTGCATTTCGCGGCTATTGTGATAACCGTTTACATAAGGAATCCCCAACGCTCGTGCCGCGGTTACTGCAGTCGGTTACCGGTGGTTATACTGCTATAGTCGAAGGGGTTGGCTTGAGAATGTGCTTCCCACTTTCCACTTCCGGGACTCGGAGGAACTTCCGGCTTGGAATAGAAACCATCTAACCGCTCGCAAGGTTTGACTTGCCCGCGAGATCTTCTTCCGTTCTTCTCTTGGAGCACGTAGTATCTACCTCGGGGAAATCCTCTTAGTCCGGTCTTAATGAGGAAGCTCTGGCGAGAAGCGAGGATTTTAAACTAATTGAATAATTTTACTTCTGAGCCGGTCCACGTAGACTCAACCCTTTTCGAATAAGTAGGCCGACCGGATGATGCAAATGTAATGTCCTTCCACCAATCCGGAAGTCGGTATCGGTCCAACAGCTTCCTCAAAACACTTACGCGAAAACGTGAATGTCCTCGTATCCCTTCCTTTACAGGACGAGCTAATCCTCCTCCTATCTACGTGAACTTTACTTGGGCCACTCGTCGTCGCTGCTATCCCAGGAAGTAGTCCAGCCAAGAACTTTAGCGTACTTCCTTATCGCGGTGCAACCCGCGAGAATCCTCGTCCTCGTTAACTTACTCGTAAGGGAACCCGTGGACAGAACGTTTTGCTTTAACTACAGATAACGCGAATGAATCCCAGCGACCGAGCGAGGATACTGCTAGATTTTTCTATTTCTCAAGGAGATTGCGCCCGTCGACTTTTATCGCCTTTACAGAGAATCCGTTGGCAAAGACAAGAATCAGAAATAATTTTTCTCATATTTCATTCAATATCTTCAATCGGAGAACAACTGCTTCGCTTTATAAGGATCTATGTGATTTTGCATGACAGGTAAAGAGAGAAATCATAATATCTGTATCATAGACTACATATGTTCTAGACACAGTTAAATTAGCTGTACATGTTAAAATTTTTTATCGGAGTGTACAATGTGATTTCGAAAGATACTCTGTCCTCGTAGCAGATTAAAAGTTCGATAAATATTATAAGATATTATTCATTAGTGCTTTTCACAACGGAGTATCGAGGGTAATAAGCAGTTACTGTGTTCTGTCTAGAGATGACAGTGTGACAGTGATTGTATTTTCCCTCCCTTTGTTCTTCTACTTTGCTCGAGCTGTCAGTTAGTCAATGTTTATTTAGTTCCCCTGTTTAGGGGGCCGACGGTTACAAATTAGACGCTAGAACCTTGACGATTCGGAGGGTTCTCAAGACCCAGAACTCTTCCCTACGACCGTTTGCCCATTTCTCAATTTACGTCAATACGAATCCGTTTTCCCACGTGCGGCACCAGTTCGATTTCGATCGATTTTCACCGACTGGAGCGTCACGATAAACCGTCTCTCCCTGAACGATTCGTTCTGTACGGCGATAAAAAATCTCTGGGAGGCTTGACCGTGCGAAAAATCCGAAGCAAATAGAAGACAGGAAGAGATATAAGTTATATAGGAGAAAGAAAAAATTATCCAAAAAAATTATTAATAAAAAAAATTACATTGATACAATGCTGTAAAAGTTTATTGATAACTCTGTGCATATAAGTACAATTAATAGGTATACAGTTATTATTTATAGCTATCCGGTGAAAACGCAGCAGCTGAAGTTAGTAGCGTGTCTATTTGATTTCGAATACCGAAACCAACTTCTGTCGACACGTTTGTTCGGAATAATTCCCAATGTGCGGGGATACACTGGTACAAATTGATACGACAGTTAAATTCAGAAATTCATTAACGTTCCGGTCTATCTGCATTAGCGTATTCTATGAATCGGAAATACCCTAACGTCGAGGAAGACGCGAGAGTTCAGGCGTCTCGGCTGAAGTTTCCGCTTGTATAAACAGATTGTATAAACTTGTACGAGAGTGAGGCACATAGAGGTTCGGTGTATACGGTGTGAGGATGAGTCCGGACATGGGGCAGGCGTTAAAGCGGTATCAGTAATTACCGGGATGTTGGCAAACAAAGTTGCAAGCATAGAACGTAACCAGCCTGTCGTTTCACGTCCTCCGTGTTAACCTACCTTACATCCTGTACTGGCATTTGCTTCCCGCATAGATTTGATACTATCGCGAAACTCTCAATTTAACTGGAAATCCAAGGTGTGTCCCATACGCACGAATAGAATCCACCTTCAGGATAAGGGGTGAGACTTGGATTATATATATTCGAAGAAAAATTGCGATTAAAAGTGGATCGATAATAAAAAAAGTACCGTGACAAAATATAAATCGCATCAATCAATTCCACCTGTTTAAGGTATACGAACGCGTGATGAAGGTACCTACCTACTTATATGTATATCTAGGTACAGATCTCGTAACCGTTAACGTGATTTAATTCAACCCTTTGACTGCGGCTGCAACTAAATTCTTCTGGCGGGTGCAGAAATTCCTCGTGCCACTGGGGGTAGTTTTATCCGCTTAACTCAAGTGGCACGGAAGATAAATGGTCGCTCAACTTTGATCCCCCCTCCCGCCTACCCTATCCCCTTTCCGTATTGTACCCACCCTACTGCTTATCTCAGTGCATTGTTAATATAGCTATATGTGTATACCTAGCATATCTATTTTCTGGCTTTCGTATATGGAAAGCCTGAAGAGGGCCTCGTGTAGGCATTTTACTCGTGTGTACATACTTGTAGACTGTCTATATGCTGTGACGACCGTGAACGTGTACTTGGGACGCGTGTTCACCGGGAAGCAAGGTGTAGGGGAGAAATTTAAAGGGGAACCTCTTTGTATGAAATATCGTATTCATTATTATGTCGATCTTTTATCCTTTCGAGGGTGAAATGCAACAAATGCCATGGTCCTGCGACAAGGGCAGGTCTACGAGAGAGTGGATCAATCACGACGTTTGACGTCCCTTTGGATGAAGATGTATACGAATACGCGGTTCCCCTTTAGTTTCACGTTTTTTCAGTCGATGACTCTTTCTTGTCCGAGTTTAAATCCTTTCGCCTTTACTCGTTTTTTTTTGTTCTTGCACGAAAAGCCAATCATCCTCTCAGTTAAAAGTATCCTGACTCCCGGTAATGCTCTCGTGGCTCTTGAGAAAAATAGTTTGCTACGGTCTCGAGTGACGTTTTTTCTTTTTTAATGGTGAAATTGAAATCACTTAGATCCTTTGGGATTTTTTTCGGTCAAGTGGAAATTCAGTGTCATTTAACTTTGAGGTTGGTCGCATGCGAGAGGATTTGAATGAATGGTATATAAAAGGGAAATCTGAAGGGGAATTGAAAAATAAATAAATTTTTACCTATGTGTGTGTGTGTATATATGTATATATTTATAAAAGAAAGATTTCACGTGGATATCGAATATTTGAGATACTTCAGTCGACGTGACGGAACGAGGGCACCGATCCGTAGGTGAAAAACGACAAGTCCGTTATCGTGAGTTCGACGGCCTTTTAACTACGCTGTCACGGGTGCATCTATCAAACTAGCACGGCGATTTCACGTGGGAGTGTGTTTTTTTCATTAATGCACCCGCTAATGGACGTATGGAACCTGCTGGCGTGAAAACGACAGGGTTGTTTTTTCGCAGAAAGAGATTTTTGACAGGCTCTTCCTCTAGAAACTTTATATATATATATATTTTTTAGTTTATATCGCAAGACCAAGTTTTCACCTTTTAATCATACTTTGATCGTTGCATCAATATTTTAAAAGCCCGTACTCAAAATATTATCCCGTTTGAAAAGCCGCAATGGAGATTTTTGTAAAAATGTTGAAAACCCGAATAAACTATAAAGCACGTTCTAAATCCATAGGATACAGTCTGTCTATGTAAATGTTTTTTTTTCCTTTCCCGAATCAAAAAGTGACACGACCAAACGAAGCAAGCCAATACCATTTGCAAACTGCCGCAAAACCCAGAGCCAATTTTCGCCAGGGTTTTTCATTCCGCTTGAATAATTAATCGTATTAAACGTATTCGATCGAGTTAACCCGCAAGTCCATTAAGAAATGGACGGAATACGATGCAACGATGGCAGCGAAGAAGGAACGGAGCAAAAGAGAGAACAGGCACGATGCCAGCCAGCCATCCAGCCAGCCATCCTGCAGACCCAATCTTTTTTAAACGCAGTGTTCATTCATCGCAGCCAGACAGTCTCACGATTATAAAGCGCAAATCCTTTTATTCCACCGTTTCGTTCCATCCCGTACCGTCCACCAGCAGCCTTATTTTTTGTCCCCCGATATTGTTCCAGAGTGGAGCTATTTTATTATCCAATTACTCTCATTTGCTTGGCAAAAGGAGCCGCCACCACCGAGGATGCTTTCAGTCCCGGTTACACCAGCCGATAATAATGCCAGTATAGTAGCTACCGATGCTAATGCGTTCACGTATAGGATACAGCAGGCCTCTAATGAATAGTCAGAGTAAAGTTTCGCCAATTGAGTCTGTCGTCAGTTGCCGCCAAGTGAAGGAAGGAACGCCTGCGGCGAAGAGGTCAACGCCAAAACAGCCACTTCTCAATTGGCATAGGTGGGTAGGTTGGTACCTGGCGGCTTTCTCCAGGCCAAAAGGGATCACGCTTTTAATCCCTTTCATCGTCCTTTGGTTAACAGCACTCCGAGTGCCACTCAAACATTCGCCAGAGAAAGTAGGCAGGGTCGAGACTCGTGAATTTCTGAAGTGGCTACGATGCTCGAGTATACCGTTCGAAAAGCTTGAATGCACTCGCGAATATTCATTCGGACAGGAAAATTGAGCTAAGAAAAATTGCACGATCCGATCGGATCGTGTAACTGGTATGCAGATCAAATTTAGCAAGTATTATTAGGGAATGGATACGTATACGAGGACCCCTGGATTTGTTTCAATACGAAATTATACATATCGACAGACAGAGGCTCCCTTTAAGTACCTAAGCCAGTATTGAACGTCGTTAAAGACACTTGGCAAACATACCGAATTACGTGCGAAGTCAAACAGATGATAAAACGTGTGCATACGTAATGGGGGACACGTGGGTAGACGGGACACGAGCCAGTTCGAAGATTTCACACGGTCTCATTGCGGGTGGTTGTAAGGGGGGAACGAGACGCGGTGACTTGTTCAGGGGCGGACTACAAGAAATTTCCACCTCGTCACCCCCGGAAGAACTTGTTTTTTTCATCATTTTTTTTTGTCCTCTCAGGATGAAACAGGAGTGGCTTTTTGTCGCTACATATATATCGAACGGACTTCTCATCGTGCCCTTTTTTTTCATCTTCTTCCTCTCCCAAAAGCATAAGGAGGTAAGGGGTGGCCGTACCTACAGTTTGAGATTCAGCATATTTCGTCTATCCATTATTCATTGTGGGTAGACTTCCCTTGTTCTTTTGTTACGTACTTCCTGTACCAGGAACCCGTGGGGTACCGACCACTTTTTGCGTGCCTCCCCAGCCCACATAATACACACACATATATATGTATATATAGTATTCTAGTATTATATTTCTCGGTTGCCGGAGGGTATCGTTTATTGAATTCAGCCTTTACGCCCTTGCAACTTCTTGCGAAAGTATTTCGCGTGAGAGGGCGAATAAGTGGTGAAGAAACGCTCGACGGCAGCGCGTATAGGTACGTCGAACTGCCGAGAATTCGCGAGGACAAGCTGAAAGCCGGTTATCCAGTGAGAAAGAGAAAGATAAGAAGAGAGATAGAACCGACTTTCGTTGCAACCTCAAAGAGAATCGTCTGCTTCGATTTTTCAGTCATCTTCTACGTTTTTCAAAACGTCGCGCTGCAATTTTTTTTTTGCAATAGTCAGGAGAAGGAACATGTCTCTTCTCCTTTTTTAATTCCTCGATCCGTGATACGAAGCAAGAGAGAGAGAGTTTTTTTGTCATCCGTTCTCTCTCTTTTCCGTACACTCTGCTTCCCTCCGTCTGCACTCTTGAGCAAAGGAAGCTCGCGATATAATCGCGATATAAGCTCTTTACGACTTTGAACTCTCCGATAACGTTTTCTAGATTGTCTGGAAAAATTAAAGTCGAGCACTCAAAGCGGATGACGAAAGAAGTGAATTTCATCCTTTATAAAAATTGCTCACAGTCCCGCACACGCTCGACCTTCGAATGGCTTCTCGACGCAAAGCAGGCAAGTAACGGTTGGATCTGGAAAAACTTCATGCGAAAATCTAACGCACTGTCACCGAGATTATCTCCTAACGGGATTAGATCTTATACGGCGCTTATCGTATTTCAGCCGGCGTAGGATTGTCATGCCTCGCTAATCAGCATTATCCCGTGCTACTTCCATAAATCATAGTTACACGCCGCGCGTAATGTTCATTTGTTATTTATAGCCCATGTGCATTAACTCGGTAACTCGCCACAGGTTGCCGAAACAATAGGATATACGACGTGGTAAAAACGATTCCAGGGACAAGCCAGAAATACGAGCATTGAACATGGACTGTGAATATCATCGCTTCTGTGTATAATTAAAAACAGAACCATAACCGTGACGTACTGGCTCTACAAATGACGCGTATTAAGTAATGAAGTCAAATTGTTAAGTACAGTGCGTCAGGGATGTTTCGTAAGGATAAAGGAAGTTGTTTAAGGACTCTCCCGGATAGGGTAAGTGAACAGCTATAAATCGATTAAGTTAATGATAGGAAGAAATCTGTTCGAATGTGAAGGGGGTTGAAATGGATGAATGGGGGTGTAGGAAGGGACGGATGTGTGCGAGGGGTGAGATTAACGCGGCCCATTGAGTATTAATTGTGAGGAGCGTCGAAGCAGGGCTTTCTAAACCTCCCTTATAAAACCCCCTGATACTCCCGAAACAGCCAAAACTCACTCCGAAACGCAACCCCCGTTCGCTCGCCAAATGCGATGAGCCCTCGCTATTTGCACGTCTCTTCTTTGAAGCCGAATTCGAGCTTGCGGGGTGAGGAGAGCGGGGGAGGTAAAGTTGGCGCGAAATTCTGCACCTCTGGTGCCGCTGTTAATGATTGCCAGTTCAAAGAGAATTTGCAGATAAATTTCGTGTCTGCAAAACAGCCAAATAATATCCTCTCGTCGTTTCTCGGTGGACCCTTAACAAGAGACGAAATACAACAGCACTCGCTGGTAGGTCTATGGCCTCTGCGTGTGGCAGGGGAAAAAGTTGCCGATTCAAATTGTCACCGCAAAGGTCTCATTTTCTCCATAAAAAAAAATTTCGCGGTCGATCTCGAAAATTCGCAATTTGCAACTCACAGCGAATTGTCCGATTCGCTCTTTCCGTTGCCTTAACGATTCACGCAATTTTCATACCTTCCAGCTTCGTGTTTCGTGCTTCCATCTTATTGGGCGTTTTGACAGTTCGAAAAGCGCGCCATTTCCGTGTCGAATTCTGCCGGTATAATTATCGCGTTTCGCACTTATCACGTTCTGTTTAAAGTATATCTTCCGGGTATGAGGTGGGTATTAATAAAGTTGTTAAGGCGAAATTCAGCTGCGATTACATTTGTAAACGCGAAGAGCGATCAATGCGAGAGTCTAAAAGGGAATTCATGAGTGAAGGAGGGAACATGGTTGCAGACCCGTAACAAAGCGAAGCGCACGAACAATCCGATACTGAGGAATAGGTCGTTAAATGGTTTATGTTGTAGAAAAGTCTTTTTTTTTTATACATTTACGCGTGCACGTAACGTCTGGTCTCGTGTATCACAGCGCGAAAAGTCACATTTGCAGTTGAAACCAACATTTTCGTAATCCATACACTGCGCGGTGTTTTTCATGGAAATTTCATTCAAAGGAAACACTCCTGTAGCCAATAATTTCTGTGTTGACAGCACTCGTAATACGTGGACGTAGAAGTTTGGGAAATTTTTATGAAAAATATTTTTTATGTACAATGTATGAATGACTGCTTGTAAAAAAAAAGTGCTAACTAAGCCTTTAGAAGCTTACATCATCGTTAAATTTATTTACTAATGTGCGTCGCCGTAACATTTTCCTAACGGAAAATACTTAATGAGCAAGATAAAAGCGTAGTGTTTTCCGGTGCGATGGGCATAAAAAAAGTTTATGTCAGATTGCTATTTTGTATTTCATTGTTATTTATCTGTTGCGAAAGCGGTACTAAAATTTAAGAAATATATTGGCATTTAAATTGTGGTGATAGTTCAAAAAAAGAAACATACCACTAATATAAGTATGATATTTTTATCGAGCGTAATCAAGCCCGAGGAAATCGATGAAAAATTAGTGAATATTGTACAAACGTGTTTTCAGTTTTTTTTTAATTTCTTGAAATTTTTCTTTATTTTTTTTTTCCCTCAAAAGTCATTTAGTCGTATCGCAAATGTCATTCGTCACGAAGAGAAACGATATTCTTCGTATACGCGTAGACGTCAAAAATCGAGATGGCCGCCAGAGGTCAACATGCCCCTTAACGCACTTGGATACTTTTATTAGTACTTCGCACCTCTATATTAAGTCCGTTAATGGGAAGTGTCGACTTAGTGGTCTCTGGTGTTGATTGAGCGAAGTTAATGCGCTTCGTCTCACCTTTGAAAGCAACGTTAACTTTACTGTTCGCCATTGAACCTTCCCTACGCTCCTCACCCAGGAGAAATAGTTATAACTCGCAAACCGAATAACGTTTCTCTCCTCAACTTTATTTCTTCCTATTTTCCTTTCACGTGGTGCCGTAACATTCCTAATTACGACCCGCAGAATACGCCCTGAATCGAATGCCAGATCCAATGGACCCCGTTATTTTGTTTCGGCTCTTCCGTTTAACCGAATAATCCCTGAATATTAGAAATATCACTTTCTTCCCCTAATTTTTTATCACCCTACTGCACAATCCTATTCTCGTCCCTTTGCTCGCCTTGGCATACCAAAACGAAGCTATTTGTCAGGCAAATAATGTGTTCGCACAGCGGATATTAAAGGGTCTGTTGAAAGGTAAGGGGATGCCTGCAGATTGACAGGGGTTCCATACACAAGGATACGCGATTACCCATTTGTCGAATCTATATCCAAATACAAAGCATTATATTTCTTGATTCCGTAGACAAAGATCAGTTTCCTTTCACAAAGTCATGTTAGTTTTCAAGCCTGAAAATTTCATGGGAATACGTGAAATTTACTCATATGAAAAAATATCGAAGTAACATAATTTTTCGGATAATACAAAACTCCCACTTATAAAATAGTTCCCTATGAGAGTTATAATAGAAATTAAAATTTTTAACGACATGTAAAAAAAGAGTAAAGTCATCAAGCCGCATAGACTGCTTAACGACAGTCATACCAGGGCTTGGGTAACGTGTCATGGTTCAGAAGCTGGAGGAAGCATAACAACTTTCGTTACCCCAATTCACGTGCCTTAATTGTCATTGGTCCCACATTCTTCCAGCATTACCGGGTAACCGTAAAAATATCCATTATTATTTGCACCCGCAGCGAAGTTACAGTCCCTCCCGTTACTGTCGCGGGCTTCCATGTTTCGTGGGGCGCAACGCGCTTCGTTAACGACTGACCGCCATTCGGGGGTCTCCATCATCCACTGAAGGGACGTTCTCCCCCCAACATTTTCACCCCATGCAACCACCTCCTAGACCCCTCTTGCCTCTACCACGATTCGCATTAAATTGTCTCCGAGTCACGTTCTTATACCGTGCGATAATAGATCTGCAAGTTTTAGGGGTTGCCCGATTTAAGAACCAGCCAATGTTATTTACATAGGAACCCAGCTTATTACCCACCCATACAATCCTCATACGCTTTATCAGCCAGAAACACCCGTAGGAAACTTAAAGGACCTCAGCCTAGACCGAGGGAGTTTCTTGTCGATTGGTCCCCGAGGATGAAAAAAAAATGGCTGAAAGTACCAATGGTACCCAGTTACATCACCTTAACGATATCTAGCTGATACCAAGCAAACGCACGTATAAGGCTGCTCGATGCGTCTCGACGCCTCCGTCCCTATCGTACCGAGATCGTGTGAATAAAGTTAACTGGCTAAGTTCATATAGTGCAGCACGGCGCCAGTCGTAATTTTACATTAAGATAATTAAATGAATTAGGAGGCGCAGGTTATGACCTCCACTCTCCATTGTGACCTCTCCATTGCTATGCCCACAAACGTCCACTGTACGTATAAGCATTATACAACGTATGTCAAGAACACATACACGTTACGGGTACATAGAGGCGAATAGCACGCGTGTATACCGTGACACGGCGTAGGGTCGCGCTCTTGTGAACCACTGCTCCCACACCCAACCCTGTGAGAGCACTAAACTCCATTTACGGTGAAATAGCATCGTTGAAAGTTAACGTGGAACGCGATACGCGCACCGAGACGGTTTCGACTGCTGTAACGAGGACACTTTTATACCGCATGGGCTTGAGCTCTTCCACGTTGGTTTCTACTGCTTTACGTCTGCTTCTTATTTTCTTTATTATTTTATTGGCTTCCTTCTTTTTTTTTTCCCCTTCGACCTTCCTGCCGGTATTAGCTTTGTTTTTTTGTATAGACAAATAAGTGTGATCTACATATATATGTATATCTGGGAATATAATTATTTAATTTTTCTTTTTATATATATGTTGAGGATTATATCGTATTTCGGAATTATTCCTATTCCAGCTCCATTGTAATGGCTGTGTATTCACGTACTCGTTGACGCATTATCATAAAGCAAAATGTTTGGACCTTATCGACGATAAACAAGTTTCGGCGGGATGCTGTAACGTATTATGGTCACGGTCGGGTATAATGGAACGTAGGTGATACGCATGTGGAGGACTGGGTACGGTCAGAAACGTTGGGGATGCTTGGCCCCTCGCGAGATTAATCATTGGTCCTCCCTGGGAAATTTGCTGGGCAAACAACAAACCGTGAGGGAGTGAACGGAACACAAGCGGAACCAAATGACAGGATCCATTAAACAGCTGCTCTTATCTAACCGTGTCATCGATCCACTTTTAACAGCGGGTGTAATTACAAATTATGCCTCTGCTTGGATAATGGGAATAATATAATTAAGACGCGAGACTAATCGGAAATTTATGACGGAAATGAATTTCACGCTTCAATTATTACGGGATCGCTCGGTTTCCTTTTCACGAAAAACAAGTTCAACTTTAACCCGGAAGATACTTGGTACTTGATTGGAGGATGGGAGTCAACAAATAACTAGAACCGCAAAACGCTTTATCAAAGGAAACTTATGGCATAAGTACACTGTGGATCATCAAAGAGAGCCGGATTCTGCAGGAGTAGGAAGTTAGGTATAAACATAATAATAATAATAAGGGATACTAAAATAGCGTTAATCCACATTTTCTCTAAAAATATCCTCTGAAATCATGAACATCATTTTTCTCATCCATCGACTATACCGATTCTAACGTGTATACGCATCACCGCGAAAAACGCATTTTGTTTAGACGGCAAAAAAAAATTCACTGAAAGTTCGAATTTTCGAATTTGGAGTTTATATTAAAATTCTAATTCTCTCTTGCCAGACTTCGAAAAGATAAGACCGAGTTGAATCTCGTGTCTGCTTTTGTGGTCGGGCGTCCCGACGTCCCATGGCGTGTACTCACACACGTGTGAAATAAGCAGGAAAGGGGTTTGACTCTGAACGTGGGTAGATGATATCTCGGGAAACTCACCACTCCACTCCCGCGGCTACCCTGCTACCCCTATTCAGATTCCGAGGGTTGATATCGAATTATTAGAGTTATGCTTTTCGAATGACGAAGCGATTTGCATTTAAATGAGCGCGTGTCTCCCGAGAGGGGTCCGGCGTCAGGTCGAATAAAACCATCGAAATTCTATGGGTACTGACATTACTTAGGTTTTATTATCCTGTTGACTGCATCCAGAATGCGAGTCGAGCTCTTGCTATCCATGTACACTTGTACCGCAAGCAGCCACTTCTCGAACATGAGAATTTCGCATACGACGACATATAGATAAGTTCTCTGTATTTTTATCGGTCCGTTAATCCCAAATGTTCGAAAACTTCTTTGATGCCTATTGTAGTTATCCAAAGCGCCGTTAGACATATTATTACGCATTAATGAGATTAACATTGAATTTTCACACGGTTTAAATTTTCTATGGGATTTCATAATATGGAAAAATATTGTACCCCAAGCAATATTGTGCCCTGCGTCAGATTCGATGTTTCTGTACGAAACAAAGAGATCTGTAGCGTATATCTCAATCGGTATAAAAAAAGGGGATAGCGGATCGTAATCGCCCAACGTGGACGGTATACGACGGGTGAGATTAAAGAGATTTTTAATACCCACGGCGCGTCGTATTTAGTAAATTAATAGCGAGCCAAGTGAATTAGTATCGGACGTATCCCGTACCAATGCGAGACCATAATGTATGCGTCTGTAATTTCTGAGGTGGTTATGCAAATCGAGCCGGTAGAGTTTCCGGGCATAAAGCAAGAGTCGCTCGTGGATAGAAGCTGCAGCCATGACTCTCCGCGTAGGGTAATTGTTATAACGACCTGGTGTACAGCACTGTGCCAGTGCGTTACCAAGGAAACGATATATCCTGGTGTATGACGTCTTAAAGATACCTTACCAGTGACGCGTCTTTACGGGTCCTTAAAGTTTTGCAGATATATTTTATATATATATATATATATATATGTATATGTCTCATCCCCATTTATCATGTCCCGTTATCTTTTCAATTCTTTAAACGAAACGTTCGAGGGGAGAGAGGCATGGTCGCGAATAGCTCAGCGAATGACACAGTTCACGTGGTATTCTTGGCCAATCATAAACCTTTATGGATCGTCAAGTTCCCGAAGAAAAATGGGTTGCAATTAAAGCTCCGAGTTAAACGCACATTTTGTAGACGTCCTGGTGTCCTTTCGGCGTCGTCTTACTCAAACCGCCGTAAACGAGGAGTTCGTGAATATTTTCATTTTACGAGGAACCGCCATTGGCAAGTGCTAAACTGACCCATTTTTCCTTGCGCCATCTAATTAAAGTAGAATTTGCGTAAAAGTCCACGCGCATACGTCGCGACATATTAAAGACTACATGGCGGTGCGCTTACCTCGTCATTTTTTTACTCCAATCCGAAATGCGGAGAATTGTGGAAAATGCGAATTAAAAAAATTTTCTGTTTCCGAGTTTATATCCATAAACCCCAATTATATATGGCTTACCGTATTATTTATCTTGACGGTTGTAAAATCGTATGGGAGGAAGAACGCGCGGAATATTTAACGGACGCGCTTAATTTTACAGGAACGTTATTATGGAACAACTGCGTATTAAATTTTGGTATGACGTCGAGTTTATAAATGAGATCCCTTTAATGAATAATCTACGACTTGGGAGTAGCACCGAAAAGCCTGTCCATCCCAAACCACGCGCGAGTTGCCTAGATAATCTGTTTTGCATATTTCGTCTGCGGAGCCCAGAGCAATGTAAATACATGCCAGGCTATACCGATAGCTACTATGGCAAATGCACCCATTCCTCGTTTCTCCCTGAAAATTCGTCGGGGCACTAATTAAGCCAAAATATGCCCTTCGTTTAAATGCAGTTGCCGAGCTGGCTAAGTTACCGACGATAACATTCCGCAGAATGCACCTTTAGGTGCACCTGATTAAAATAGTCCTCTCTGGATTTCATACAGTCGACCATTTTTGTTCTAGTCAAAAGACCCTATACATATATAGGGTGTCTACGTATACGGTATTACTTACATGAGGGGTCCAGAGTTCCCCTATCCTATCTTTGGGACATTGTCAAACCATCAACCCTTCTGTATGCGAGGTTAAGTATTAAGGCGTGTGCCTATATATACTTTCAAACTGTATACCAGTCCCATGCGTATAGTATACAAATTTCGTATCCATATGTACCGTGGTCTACCGTTCACCCTATTCTTCCATCTGCAAAGAGGATTTTCTCGTGGCATTGCAACTTCAAGCAATATCTAAACAGCATTTTCACTCGGTGTGGACTTTGGTGTTATCGGCTTTTCACGTTGGTATAAAAGTTAAGCGTTCAAACTACTTAGGGAAGTAGCATCGACCTCAAAGGATGGATAAATTGCTTTGGCCCGGACAAGAAAATTTGCATCTTGATAGTGAATTAAAAACTTTTGCGCTCACCTATTAATGACGATGCGCAAGAGTGAGGGAAACTTTACCCTTCGACGAAGAGATTACATTTATCAGCGACCCATAACCTGTGCGGAATATCGTTTCGTCCCTGAATTCAGTATGAATTCATGGAAGGAATTTCATAAGGTATTTCTCGAGGAAATCAAACGAAATTATTAAAAGCATACGCCTCGATGTTTCCCATCGTCAAAGGGTACACATGAAATTCGACATAATCAGAAATCGAGCCAAAGGATACATAAAATATCAATGACACGTAATAATTTCTTATTGACGTCACACATGTATTTCCATATACGATAATTACGAATATTGACAGAAATAACGTTATCAATGTTATCACTTTTGTTTTATACCGTATATATATACGAAAAGCCGTAACAAGAAATGCATTAAAAAGAAAGATCAATAAGCCACACTTATCACCTCGTTCCATACCGCAGGCAGGCGCAGCAGTAAATCCTTTTATGATCCATTATCTCAGGAAGTATCTTTAATATTATTGAAAATGTACATAAACACGGTGTACAGCGGCGGTAGTCTGCAACCAAGTTCGTATTTAACGTGAAATCAATATAGCCATACATTATTGACGGAAAGGAAAAACCTCATTCCTCTTCCTTTCACCAAACACATGTTTTACCGTTTAATAGGGACGTTCAGGGCACAGCGAGTCGATTAACTTTTTTTTCTGTCCAGAGCGCCTAACATGGCAAGGAAAAATTATTGGCCATCGAACGTCCCTCGAGGCAATGTCGTTGGTAACCAGCGTGCTTTTAACCATCTTGTCTATAAGTTAAGCCAGGGTCAATAGAGTGATTAATGTTCCCCATCGTCCCATAGACGAAGCATAGATCGAAAGATTCCTTTGCCAGTCTGAAAAACCTTCCGCTACGCGACGAGGTTCGTGAATGCGAGACAAGTTCGCATTGAATGGACCGATATAAACCGTGGACAATAGTCTGTGTCACTGTGTTTTCGCGATCCTGGAACCAAGTGGATCATCCCTTGATAAAAGCAATAAGAGCCTGGATATATAATCGCTTGTAAGAAGTTTCATCCCTCTTAATCAGATACCTGCCTACCCCTTATAACTTAAAAAAAATTCACTGAAAAATTTTTACCAGGGATCATCGCGCAAGTTACATGGTCTATGCATGGAAATAAGTGTCGGATGCTTTATGTCTGTCGAATCGCTGGCTTTGACACTTTCATACCCTTCGAAGAATCGTTATACATCCGTCGGCAATTCACGGGGGAAATTCTACGTCTATCCGCGTGCAGACACGTAAACTTTTGCGAAGTAGCTGAAAGAATCGAGCCGTAAGGGCGAGGGGTTGGTGCCTGGGTTGGATCGTAGATATATATACTACATGCTTCTATATAAATATAGTATATTACATACGGGGAAGGTATCCGAAGTACATATGGGGTCGGCAGCGCATACTGCGCTAGGAACTTGGGCTACGGTGAGTTTGCACCCGGCAAATAAATTCACACGTGTTAGACTCGTCCTGACCGAATCTACAGAAGCAAATACAGGATAACCTCGAGACCGTCTCTCCGGCTCGTCTCACGAGGATCCCGAAGGAGTCGAGAATTCCGGGATAGCTGTGCTCTTTTTTTCCTATTATAGCTACTAGAGACTTTGGTAACAGTGGCTGGATGGCGCAAGCAATAGGGCCGGCGGAGCCAGCATCAGCTCGCGAACATTGGCTTAACGCCATCCTATTCAGCGTCCCGACGCCACGCCATCCGCTTCGCGACTTCGTTCGGCGCGAAGATGCGCAGCTTCTTCTTTGATTATTACTTTTCTTTTTATTTTCAGGTTTTACGGTATACACCCCTCCACTCACCGCCGTCGTTTTTCAAATAAAGTCACTTCCTTTGCCACCGTATTGGTCGTCTCTGTATACCATAATAAAAAGTCAATCCTCGTCTTCTCACGTGTCTTTCGCGCTAGTCTTTTTTTTCAGTTTTAAATTAGATAAGGCTGTTACCTCGCAACCATCTTTTGACCTTATTCAAAATAATGCCCGACCGTGTATTTTTTTTACTGGGCAACTTTGCGTTTCTGACTTCCGAGCGTTTTCTGCTGGTAGCTGTGTATATATATATATATATATATATATATATATATATATTACCTTCCTGGTTTTCCGTATTTCCTTCAATTATAGTGCACAGGATTTTCGTACCTATGTAAGGGTAGTTATTCACCAGTCCTCAGATTCTTGACTAGTTACCAGTTTATTGTTTCTCAACTCGCTCTTAGAGTTCCCTTTGAGCTCTAACGTGTTGCTTGCATAGAAACATCTTATGAGTATACATCCATGTATAAGTATATAGACGTATATAACACTGTGTATTACTAGGTTATTAAATCGTACATAGTAAAGTACGTTAATCGAAGGTTAAACTCCCTCAGAGTTTGTTCGCTTAAGGCTGCGCTCGATATCGCGAAACCACTAGGGATGCAAAGCTTTACCAACCCCTACTAGCTAAGGTAGTCTACCTGATTTTACAGTTTGAATTTAACGGTCCTGAGGATCTCATATTCTCTGCTGAATTTGTTCATCCCCCATAGCCGTTGTGCTTACTTTACCCTCCTGATACCCTCTTACATAGTGGATCAGCAGCAGCACAGCCTTTGTGTTCTAAGAAAAATCCAGAACAAATAAATTCAAGTGGTTACGTTTGCAGGATTGCTCTGACCGAATTTGCACAAGCGAATGGATTAAAGGTTCTCGAAGGATTTTAGATAACGGCAACAATCCTGGTTTGGAGATACGTTTACTTTTCAGGCTTATAAGCACGTACTGCCGTTTCCAAACTGTGTATACGACGACATTAGGTCGATCAGTCGATTTTTATTTACAAAAAGACGATAGAATACGGGATACGTAGATATGAGGGATGACGGTATCAACTCGAATTTCATCATGTACCAGAGTAAGGGGGATGGTCGCTAATGATCGCGTGGATCATTCCGACGAGTTCTTGGAAGCCGGTCGCGAGAAGAGAAAAGCTAGGGTGCGAGGAGAAGGGGCCGAATGGAGCTTATTGGGGATGATTAAATACCGCGATAACTCATGCCACGGCACCGCGGGGTGATATTTTAAGATTGTTGCCCCGAGGGTAGTCATCCCCGTTCGCGCACCTATACTCGCTACCATTGCAGCGTCGGGGTGCAAATGCGAGAGAGCGAGTGAGGGGTTGATGAGATGGAGAGAGAAAGAGAATAGGGATTGGGCGGTGGTAAAGAGGGTGGATAAGAAAGAGAGAAAAGATAGCAGTCGCACGAGAAACGGTACAGGGGTGACTGAGAGAGACTCGCAGACATGGATATATAGGTCTGGACGAGGGTGAGACTGAGAAAGGGATGAAGAAGCCTCCCCTTTACTCGCCGAGCCAAATCTCCGAGGAGTTCAAACCGCCGGGGCTATTCTACGCACGTATCATCGCTACGCCTACGTTACCCCGCCTATACTACTCGCCCTCTGCAACCCTCGTTCCCCGCTTTCTCCAACCCCCCGCCACCCCCCTCAAGTCTACCACCCATTTCCTATCCTGAAAACCCACCAGCCAGCCAGAAAGCCCCTTACCGCCCCGGGGCAACCCATACCCCGTCGCATATTTCGATCTCTTCTTCTTCTGTCACCAGCATGAAAACGTCTCTGCGACACGCTGTTCTGTATGAGAAAAAAATGCACTTGTCCTCACGACTAAAAGTGTTTTACCTGTTCTACCGCTCGCTCTGTCTCTCTCTCTCTCTCTCTCTCTAAGCTCGAAACACTTCGTACTCGGGAACGTTGTGGTACACGTAGAAAAATTTTCAAAAGGCAGCACAACGCCATACGCGTCAAAGCGAGTGGAACTGTTTTGTGATCTTTTTGCATAGAAGTAGATGAAATTGTCGCGGTTTCTCAAGCTCGTAACCTACTTACTAAATTGACTTCGATACAGCAACCGGATGCTGGGACGCTTGGTTGCATAAGCCAGATTGCATCTATGCACCGAAGAATGCAACGGGAAATCTTGGTTCGTTTTAAAGCCGCGAGAAAACGCGTGTGGGTACATACAGACTGTCCAGGCTTTTAAGTAATATTAATGTCGCGTCTCCGCTCGAAGCTGCGAAATCTCAAGGCGCTCGCGGCAAACAAAGATAAATGTAACGATGCCACGCGAGGACCTCGTATCCACCTAATTGCCCTATCTCAACTGGGTTAATTTGCAATTATCTACTTGGCGCGGTATTGTTTGGATAAGTTCTCTGTTCAGGCTCGACCGGTGTGCAATGCAATTAACGGGATGTACCTATAGCTCCTGGCGAGTGTACAGCGACTCTTAGCTCGCGCACGACGATTGCGACGGAGGAAGGAAAAGAAAAAAAAAGAAAAGAAGTCAACAAAGATAAATGAAAGAAGGAAACGAAGTAGGAGAGACTCACCGAGGAAAGGAGCATCTGCGACCAAGTGCGCCTTTTTCATTCCAGAGACAATGACGTCTTCTGGCCAGGTTTGAGAACTTGCCTTGAGAATAAAAAAAAAACTCGCCAATTCCGCCTCAAACACTGCGACAGGAATTCTTCAGTTGGCCATTTCCCATTTCTTTTTTTTTTCTTACTTTCATTACGAGACACTCGATCTTCCATCGATCGCTTTATTAATCCCGACGATTTTACGAACTATAGCAGTGCTGAAGTACCGTGCTAGAGCTGCGGGGATCAAGTTAAACTCTTTGAAGTTACCCGAATGAACTTATAAGTCGGGTTTCTTTTCTTTTGGTCTACTTGGTGCCGCGCGATATGGTACTGGTTCGCAGTATTCCGGTACGTGATACTTTTCCGGCATGCTTATTTATTTTGGTAACTGGAGGGGATGAACTTTGCGAAAAAGTCTTAACGAAGAATTATACCGAGTCAAAGAAGATCGTGACACAAAGAAGACGTAAAGACGAATGCTAATTGGCGGTCAGCTTGAGATCTTTGAGGAAATTGAAATTTCCTTGGCACTTCCGCATCTGCAAGACAGCCTCAATAAGGCTGACTTGAAACGGTACTAAAGATGAAAGTTGTATAGTAAGCTGGTATAGTACGCGTCGTGAACAAAGTTGGCGAAAAATTAGTGTCGCGTAATTAACTCCGTAGAAATAAATTTACATTAAAACGGAGTGGGCAAAAACCCAAGTAAAAATCGTCGGCGTAAAAATTAACCATTTAAACGTCCCGGCTAACGAATGAACCTTCAGGCGCACTCGTTCCTCCAGGAAATAGTGGAAAGTGCTTTTCTAGCCTTTCTCCTACCCGGATCTCCTGTTTGCCTGTTTGCCTGCCGGGTAGTGGCATACCTTGTTGCCTGCTCGAGTTCCCGTTCTCTTCGTAAGCGAGGCAGAAGAGGTATTTCCAAGTAAAGAAATTACAGATTTTCCTGGTTGAATTTCTGAGCATATTCTTCTCTTGATGAACACAATTATTTATACAAGTTTATTGCGATATTCCTCGAGCTATATCTTTTATGCATTAATTTCATAGTCTGTCATTCGTAATAGCGTATGACTCAAGCATTTCACATAAATATCCACTGACTGTACAATACAGTCTGACTAAACCATAATGTCATTATGCGCTATAGTACTGCAATCCTGTGCACAATAACATATCGTTCTCTCACCGATAAATCTAGTATGCAGCTTACACGTTTCCCTAAGCAGAATCACAAGTTCGTATCTCTGACGAAGAACGATGCTTCTATGAATAATATAATTCCTCGATGTATCGCGTCGCTCCAATTTCATAATCATGATCATAAAACATTATCAGGAATCAGACGAAAATCCCACACACGCATGGCGAATGATTTTCACGTTACGATTCATTTTCACTAAGAATATTTATAAATAAAATTTTATCGACACCGCCGCAAGTGTACAGATCAAAGTATTATAATTATTTAACCCTTCCGTCGCTTTCCCAAAAAATCGCGTTCAAAATCCAACAATACTTACGATCGTGTCTCAGCAAAAATTACGCTGAACGCAGAAACTGGCCGTGCGTGAGAATCCTGTCAGGCATGACTCCACACGTGCTCTCTCTCCATTCATTCACATATTCACACGTGGCCGTAGTAACTACCTCGTACATATATGTGGCACGTGCCTAGCCAGCTCAACCATTCACCTACTCGTTCTACATCGCTCGCCAAACAACCAGGGAATTACCTTGTTACGCTGTCTACTACTTGGATTCAAGGTTAAATACGTCACCACGTGTTCACGTACATGACACACCATACGCCAGCCCCTCGTTATACTCTTATTTCGTAGCCATTTTTTTTCACCTTTTACAACCAGCCGCACCAGTCGATTCGAGCCCCAGCGATGACCATTATGTTGCAGGAACCTTTTTCGTCACTACATATGTTCTGACCGAATCCAACCTGATTATCCCATAGTAGTTTGTGTTTTAAGCATTCCTTCAAGATCGAGTTTACTTGCGGTTAAAAAGGCCGTATTATTTTTCTCCCTTAATATACAATATACAAATATATACATATTTGACTCATGATATCGTATACATCAGAACATTATAAAGTACAACAATTTTCGAAAATTCGATTGAGATTGTATATGGCCAGGACATGATTGTAAATGCATTGTTTTTCTACCGAGCAATAGAACAGTTTCTATGTAAGGTGGCGACTAGAGTAATGGCATTAGGTGCACAATCAACAAGACCCACCTACAAATTGAATAACGGCACAGAGGCTGATATGTATCGCATCTCCAGCACGAAAGCCAGACCGACCTCAAAGCCGTCGTTATACAGGTACCAACCTACTGAAAGCTACTATAGTTCAGTACTCAGTACTCACTACCTACTCAGGCTTTCTTCACCCCTGAAGAAGGTTGGCTGAACGTGGTGCAGAATATCAGCTACGTGAGACTGAAACTGATTCGGTACAATTGTCCTATATGTATATACTTTGCCGCCTAAGGGCGTAATCGGATTCCTCAAGATTTGGCTCATCTTTTTTTTTTCCCTTTACGTGTTTGCAAAACCAACACTACTTGTGTCTATTTTTAATGGCAGACTTCGTCTCACATATACGTATTGGTTTTGCTTCGAGCCAACCATTCGGTTCAATGACACGTGCTCGAGTGCTTCGTGTCGCTTGGTATTACCTTCCTTCGCGAAAACAAAGCTTTAGTCATAGTAAGAACAATTGATCCCATTTAATTGTCTGCTATACTTATTACGAGACTCCTTAAGTCGCATTGTTCGCTTTTACAAATCGTAAAGCTGACGTCGCTTGGTGCTCGTTTACTTTTTTCTTTCGTATACGACGAAATTGCTTTTTTTCTAAGTCCCTTACTTCATCCATATTTTACGACTTAATTCTTGGAAATTTTGAGAAAATTATATAAGCGTAATAATTATATTTATTATATTTCATCTTTGACATTTATTATTACTGTAGTCAGGCTACATATCTTTTCGCAGACTCAACAAAGCTTTTCGACATGTCAACATATATTACGGTAAACCTATCCACGTTATTGATATACGAATGGTAAGGCTGTCTATTTCCAATCCATTTTCAAGTATCCTACGAATAATTGAATCGTTTCGCTTTCGTAAGTTTGGACCGATAGCGATAACAGAGAGAGGGACGCAACACGAAACTCAATTGAATTTTGACTAATTAAAATTACAAACTTGAGAACCGAGTGAAGTTGTCTTTAATGAGATGACGTCTGGGTCTGGTATGACGTAGTTCTCTCATTATATTCCCTTAGCGGAACCGTACAAAGAGTTGTGCAGTGCCAAAGTAGCTTTGCATTACGCTCCGTGTTAAATTTTATTACCAGGCACATGAATTTAAAAAAAGAAGATAAAAGAAAAAGGAAAAAAAAAGTATTACGTCGCGACTGGTGTAACTCCAACGAATGCCATTACGCCAACCGAGGAGTCCATGTACAGTCTCTGTACATTTGTCGTACTCGTATAAGTTAATTAATGTTTACATTAGTAATATCCCTCGAGCTAATTACCTACTTAGTATTCGCCATTAAATCTTTCAGCTTATTAATCAATCTACCTTCAATCGTTAGAAAAGATTTCGCGTATAAATCTGACCGGCGATGCAATTTTTATTAAAAATGAATTTTACCAACGATAAAACAAAGTTACAAAAAACCATTATAATTGACCAGCCTAATAAGCATCCCTCTTCGACATCTTCGATCCAATATCATGTAAAACTTCGTTATTCTCTTTATCGCAGGTATACCATACAATAATTCTTTTGATGAATTTTCAGTCGCTAAGTAAGATATGGCAAATAACATTTATATCAAATCTCCAAAAATTTCATTCCTCGGATATCCAATTACTCGTCGTTTTCTCCTTCCGCGAAATTTCACGTTACAACGTTGTCACCAAGAGTTCCATTAACAAACGTAGTCAAGTATAAGGTTACATCGACATAAAGGTCTTTCGTGGCCCCTCGCCTCTCCCTATCAAGTAGTACCCAGCATCACCGCAAAAATCTTGTAACATCGTGACCTACCCGTGTCCGTCACCGTTTCAGCAAAACTGCCGCCAGCACGCAAGTGGAATCGGCCGAACAGGCACAGCAGGACTTGTCCATTGCGGTTCCATTACGTCTGCTTTGACGACGCCGGCATCACTGCCGTCCCCAGTTATTATTTCTGCAGTACCATTACACAATCGAGCCCAGTGCCTATATTTATGACCGCGGTTAATCCTCGTTTCTTAATACGAATCAAAATAATTGTTTGACAGTCCACCATAGAAAAGTCAACAGGCAACGTGACAGTGTCTCGCGCAACGAGGCGCAAAACTTATTTCGTCACGCGTTCCAATGTCAATTGGTAATTTATGTACGAAAGATGCAATATGAAATTTGAGTACAGTAACAATGCGCTTCTCGTACAATTTGATTAAGCTATATTATTCGTCCATCAGAATTGAGCTTAGACGGTGCTATAGGTATATGGGATGCTCGGACGTCGCCTCCAGTTTAATTGCTCTGACTGTACTTCAGTGGAAATGACCAGTGACAGGTCAGACGTGCCATGGAAACTAGTCGCCAGACATTAACTAGAGGAGTAATGTGCATCGGATCTTGGAAATGCTCCAAATACACGTATTGGGTAGCAGCTTTGACGAGGGTTTAAGATTACGTTAGGAACTCTGAATATACAAGTTAACGGGATGTGCGTATATATGTATATACCTGTATAAAGGACGAAGTCGTCATTTTCGTATGTACCGTATATCGTTTTTAATTAACCATTGCTTGCTCGAGAATTTCCGCGGTCCAATATTATTAGGTTCTTGCCTAAGGGCGAGTTTAAACTACGCGTGAGATTTCAGCTTCGCCGACTTCTAAACGTAATTATTATTATTGCGACTCGAGTCGACTGGATTTATTGCGCAATCTTTGGGACTTAAGATAATTGCGATATTGTGTTATCGATATACGAGGGATATGTATTTGCTAGGGAGATGAGAATGGAGGATTGTCATATTCTTTGTATAAACTTTTCATACCTTCCAACCGTGTATGGGCGATAGCGATTTTCTACGGCATCTGCATAATTGACACAATCAATTTCCTGTCGAAAGGGGTCAGGACTAATTTCATATTCCAGCGCCGAATTAAAACAAGAAGAAACTACCGAACTCTGGGGCTTAATGCAATTTCATTCCCATTCGCAGAAATGAAATTGTCTCGACTTGGTATTCTAATTGTTAAAACTGCCACCGCGAGGGACGGAACGTAGTTGGAATATCGAATTTGTCTCTTCAGTCCACCCGAAAAGAATCTATCGTGCGACAAAAGGGAAACAAAGGCGCTGCCATTGACTTATTCATCGCGTCAATCGTAATAGCTCTGGAACAAAACGAACCCACCCACTATATACTATACACTATACACTATACATACTAGTGTCTGTGTATATATATATCTCTATTCATCATACATTTTCATCTACAATCGATCCGCAGTGCTCTGATTTATATAAATTGCGAAACTGAAGAAACTCACGTAGCTACCTGAAATAAAAGATCCTTGTTCCTCGTACCTATCCGCTCGAAACCAGCAATAAACTTGCATTAAAACGTCTCACGGTCATCCACAAAGGCAGTTAACGTGCCTGCAATTGCGAATTGTTTGTATCTTGTAAAATTGAAAAATAGGCGTTAAAAAATCGTAATATATCAAGAGCCCAGTTGGACACTGACCCGATTGCCAACAACAGAGAACCACTGACTAATCCGTGAATTCATCCAGACGTCTTAAAATTTTTCATTCACGTTTTACATTTTATCTTCGCGTTAATTTCCTGAATGCCTCGACCGAGGTGCCATCTGTGCTCGTAGCACCGCACTGCTAGTCGCAACACTGCAAGTTGATGCGCGCCATTAAATTTTTCCGCCTAACCATGTCGCTAGTTCTGCACCAGGAAGAGCGTGCTAAACTGACAATAGTGCTTTTTTCCGTGGTGCATTCGCACACTTAACAATACTACAATTCATCTCTACATTCCCATTCCACTCAAGCGCCACTATTTTTTTTTCTTTTCTCTCTCGTACTCGTCCATTCTTACACCTCCTTTATATTCTCACTCCTCTCTCTCTCTCCATTTCCCATCGCGGCTGTCACATCAAGACATTGTACGAAGCATTTTCCTGATTAAAATTTAGCAACGTAAAGACAAGTCCCATCCACGTATCTGTCACCGAGCAAAACGTCCTCGTTGTGCAATCACATTTCACGTAATTGCATAATCACATCACTCCCTCTCGATATTGATAGATGCACTCGAAGTGTACAGCTGTTTTTAGTTCTCCTTTATAAACACTTATTTTTTCCGCTTTCGCTAAGCGCAATCTTCCTTTGCGTCCCGAAGATTCGCTTCGACGAAAGGAAGTGTCCGTGACGATTATCAATTTATCCTTATGACGTAACCGATGTTTCTACTCGCGGAGCTCTGTCGATCGCGAATGACATTGTCGTTTTTCAGCGTCGAAGCCGGCACCGAGTGACGATCCATCAGTTTCCACGTATCGTTACTCAAACGTTTATCGCGGGACCCCCATCAAATGGATTTATTAACGTGTCTGTAACCAGTGAGGCATCGCTTTTAAATTTCGTACACACGATACCACTGACGTCGTACCGCATAGCCCGTGCTATGAGGTCGGGAACGATATGCATAGGGAAATTCAGGAACATCGACGTGTTATTCGTAACACGTGCAGGTCTGATCTGCATTCAGAAACGTACCCCGGTACAGCAGGGGAAACTAAGAGTACCAAACCCTTCGACCCTTGGAAATTGCCAAGTTTTCCCGGGAGCTTTGAAAATTCTATATAATCAATGATTCCTGTAAAAATTTATCTTTACGATTTAATAAATACACGAACAGTACTTGTACACGCTTTGAGATTAATCTCTAGCGTGTTCTTTTTATTTCTAATGTGAAAAAAACAACGTGCTTTTACTGTATCTATAGTGTAGGAAGTTTTTGGTATTTCCGAGGATAAAAGCAGAATACGTTCGCGAAAGGCCAGAACGACAGTAAAATAAAATTAAAAAGTAAAGGCCTGTGCTTTCGTGATGACTCTAAGAGAAAGAAAAAAAAAAGCGAAAAATACAAGAGGCACGGCATAAAGGACCAGGACGAAGTTCGAGGACCTTGCAACATACGACTGGACAGTAAGTTTAGTGGGAAGGAAAGGGAAAACGGGGAAAAGGGTAGTGAGACAAGGTTGGTTGGACAAGCAGAGATTAAGGCGGCGCTCTTAAGCTCAGTGCCAAAACCCTAGTAGGGCTTGCAAGCTGAAAAGGGACGACCACTGCTACGACATGCCCCTTATAGCCCAGTCTGGCGTACATTACTCCACAGCAGCCTCCCTTACTGGTTATATGCTCCTTCCAAGTACGTCGCCCTTGGACCCTAGGCCGAAGCTATACCTTTTTCGTCCACAAGATTCCCCTTTGACCCTCTGTAACCTTCTTTCGACTATACACAGGGGTTGGTAACGCACTCCCCAGAATTCACCAAGACAGAACACTATTAGCCCCTGATAGCTGGAGTTTCGGCCCCTCGTACAATTTCTTTACTTAATCGTTCCTCTAGTCGAATCGCATCACTGATGAGGCCGCGTATCTAGGGGATGATCCTCCCTTATACCTGGTCAAGGACTCGTAAGAGAAAAGGGGCTCTTGGCCGCGGATGTGAAGAAATACGAAGACGATGAAAGGCAAATAAAGGGTGTATCCTCTTGAGACTGCCTTGGATGATCGTGGTATAGAAATTTCTGAGGGAGGAACTGACGAGGCATTGCAGGTTTATTATACAGGTACGATTGTCGATACGGTTCGGTAACTACGTTTGACAGATATTCGCATTCGATTGGTCTTGCACGTTGAGACATAGAGATGCGTCGCCTTCCGTTATCTCTGCCCGCTCAGGCGTCTTTAATTGGGAGAGTTCAGACTGGGTTTCATGAGAATAAAGAAGTTCAGATCGTCGCTCAGGTAGACTGCAGACCGCGGGTGACAGGGGGATGCAAATTAAATTTTTCAGAGAAATGGATGTTATCCGCGAGCAAATGAAGTATATGTAAATAATGAGGCTGGAGATGAATAGGGTTAGGGTAGGGGAGTACGACTAATGGCGAGTGCAATGCCCGATGAAGGAGCAGCCGAAAATTTTTTCTTTGCCCGACGAATCAGGGTTGCTCAATTATTATAAAACACCTACTTTTTTTTCTTTTTTTTTTACGGAGAAAAATGAAAGAAAGCTCCTACGGCGAGAGTTTTCGAGTAACGAGTGAAGCTGGTATTTGGAAGCGTCTGATGTTTTGCAACAACTCCAGGGTAGGATCGATCCTTGCTTTCAATGTTTTTTTTTATTTTTATTTCTTTTCTCAAATCCCGGTAACGAGGTACCTTTTCGAAGAGGCTGTTGTATATGACATTTACACGCAACCGACTCGGGCGCTTATTAAAATGACGAGGTTGACGGTAAAACAGAAATCTATAAAAAAAATTTCGCGAAGGTTATGACCGGAAAGATCGAAGGTCGCAAGGTGAATCGAAGTTAATTAAGGCTAAACTCCTCGAAGGGATGTGTCTTGACTTTTCAATTTCCCTCTTTCGCGTTTTATTCGCCCTCTTTAAAACGATTCCCAGAAAGTCAATAAGGGCGCTGCGCACTTCCCCGGAATGAAATTATTTGGGACAAACTTTATATATCAGATTGTATCGGGTATCTGTATATTCGGTTTTACTTTCATAACCGTGTCTATCACCTACTCCTTAATCCATTATGTATATCCGGTATATCCATATCTGTATATATCTATATTACACAGGGTCATTCGAACCAAACGCACCAATGAAGTTAAGCCTGTCAATTTTGATTCTACGACAGAACCGAATTTGATCGATCCATTTGTCTGAACGACCCTGTAAAACTTACACCAATAGCCTCGATCAATGGAAACGTGAAACAACTGGATGAACCCCACCTTCAACCCCCACTATCTACAATCCTCATTTTTATACTTCGAGCGAGATCTGGTCTGTTAACCGTTTAAGCTTCCGACGGCAAGAAATTCAAAAAGTTTCTATCCTAGTGCCAGTAACCTCTCGTATTCGACTGAGGCTAGAAGAAATGCTTCCTGGAAGCTGCAAGCTCACTGGTTCTCTGGTGCAAGCTGGTTGGCTGATTCTAACCAGTTGGCTGGTTGACTCCGGGCAGAAGCGTTATGGAAGTATTCGACAAAGTTACTAAAGCAAGTACCAACCGAAGCGAACGAGCAAAAGGAGCTTCTCGAGAAAATCCGGCAAGTGCCTCCCCCCTCCGCCCCCTTCGAATGAATTCGCGTAAACAAATGTCCACGCCAGCATCCCGTCGGCCATAACCACCACCGTCACGGTACGACGACAACGACGACATTAAGTAAGAGGAAGAAACTTTTCATTTTAATTATTCGCTGATTGTCATTCCCGATTAAATTTTAACTCAAGCTCGAGGTAGATTTTACGGTCTGTACCGTGAACCTTAATTTTACCAGCGTTAATCCAAAACTTTCTACGCAAATCCTGACGATTTCATTCCGACTCGATGAGCCTTCCTTATTAATATGAAAATCTTCAAGCAAATCGTAAGCGCGCATCTACATTCGATGTCATCGTTAAACCGCAGTCGTGTTACGTAAGTCGAATCAATCGTAAACGAAAAGCCTATTGACTCGGATAAAAATCATTTCCACTAGGTGCACTTTAATTATCGTTCGAGGATTTAAACTTTAATTTACGAGAAGCCATAAGTTTTAAGGGCTGTCCCTCGAAATTTCATTCGTTCTGCCGTTCGCCATTCGAAAGTTTCAGTTTGACCGTTAATCCACCAAAAGAAGATGGGACCAATGGAATAGGGATGAGACAGACTTCCGGGGAGGACTTTGACTCGAATATAGTCGCATTTAAATCGAAAGATTGGAATTCTAATTGATAGCCCTAGATTATCGACAATGAAGTAAAAAACAATCCCGAGTTATTTCCATTCGTTACTTTTTTGCATCGTTCACGCTTGATTCCTTAAAATCTCCGCGCGATACCGTTACCCTCCGGCCCACCCCGAGCGCTACAGATTATCGTAATGAAAATCTTGGCGTTTGCGCGCGTCAATCATTAAAAAAGAAAGCCGGTCGTTCAATCTTGCCCTCGCTTCATTCATAATTGTGACAAAGATAAAATCCTTAAAAAACGCTTTTTAAACCACATTCGTCCTTGCTACATTGACGTACCGTATTACTCGTTAATGAAAAATTCCAAAAAAATATCATCGCACAGACTGCAACGAGGTCCTATGCAATAGATCCGTCGGTATTGATTTTCTCAAATAATCCAAATTTCCATCGAATATCGAAAGCTGCTGTCTATTGACGAGTACGGGACACAAGAATCATTTAAAGCAAAGGTATAAATTCACAAAGCAACGTCAATTGTCATTCGATACCTGACCAGCCATATCTACGTACAATCAATGCCAAGAGATATGTCCACAATTCAGCTTCAAAGTATACCTATATATATCGTCACATACTATACAGCATCGCTTAAGCCATAGATACTGCAAGCTCGCCGGTGTTTTATCGTTAATTCGCGTCTTCGCCAATGAATTATTGGAAAGCTTTAACATCCACAGGCATGGCACTTGAGCCGCTTGAGGGTCGGCATAAAACGGCGCATAATTTGCACGTAATTCACCCTCCCGTTAGAATATTTACAAATGGGATTTAAATCCGCTAACGCTACGGAATCGTTTGCTTTTACACCGAGAGAGCCAGGAGAGACGTTAGAACGAGGTGCTCAAAGTGTAAATAGGAGACGAGTCGCGGCAGACAAAGCCCAAAGCCATAAAGGGAAGGATTGTTGCCCTTCGAGAGTTGCAGTCGTGTCGAATCGCGAGTCGGCGGAAGTGAAATCCTGAAATATTAATGTAGCTCCTATCCTTCCTACAATCTCCCAACCCATTCCGGTACCTATACACTAACATGGAATTCCCTTTACTCTCCATTTCCCTTAAACCACCCCTGATTTTCGTCCATTTCTCCAGCAGTTTCAACACGGTACAACTTTCGATGCCAAAAAGCGAATATCAAGTCCTGAGAATTTACATTCGCTCTGCCCCATAGACGTAGTGAAAATTCTTGCGGCGTTAAAATATTCGATATGTAGCATGCTTTTGGATCGAAGACAAATTAATACACGAAAAATGCCTCTTACACTCCGTCGATAGAATCGTGTTCTTTTGTATTGACTGTCTTATAGCTTTTCCTTTTTTTTTTTAATTTAATCGTTAGTCATAACTCATAAACCATGACCAGCATAAGCACAAAGGCGTCTCGCCACGTGAAAAAGACATTGAAACTCGTTTTGACGTTTGCGCGTCGTTGCGACGCTTGTTTCAGGAGGGCGAACGGGGATACTTGGAGGGACTGGCTTCAAGGTATGCAGACCTCTTCAGAACGCATTACGGCGATGTCCTGGAACCGCTCGAGGAGCTACGGCGCCGCGAAACAAATGCCTCCCCCAGAATGGCCAACACTCAACTCACCACCAGTCATTCACAGCCCATTTACGTGCCTGGAAAATACTCGGTGAGCAACACTTTATAGTATTCCATGTAATCCCGTGGATGGTGTCTTGAAGACCCTGCGTTACAAGCCCATCAGCTCCCTTAACGACTGAGCACGTTGTATACAGAGACCGGTGAAAAAGAAAGAAAAAAAAAGGACATCAGTTTAACATTTAAGGATAATTTCTTTTTCCTGACTTTTTCCTTCTGTCTCTCTCTCTCTCTGGTAAATTGCTGTTCACCTCGATCGACGTAAAAGGATTAACAGAGTCGACCTTATCGATTTTAAATTAAAACTGTTATCGTACCGCACTCCGGCTCCAGCTTGTTAATCGAATTTTCAATCACGACAACGTGTTATCGATTGATCCCAGATTCCTCGAGTGTCCTCTTGAGTTTTTATCTATCAACTAGAAGCTGTCATGGTTTCCCTTTGAAGGACTTACCCCCTTCTCTGTCACCCTCCAACCCTCCATTACTCTCGCAATTCTTATCTCTTCTCTACTTGCTCCGACAAAGACTGGAAAACTTGTTGACAAGCGTGTGACTCGAGAGCGACGGAGAAGCAGAACGTTGAATAAAAAAAAAAAGTATGAAACGTTATAAATTTCTGTACAGCCATCGAGCTGTCTCAGCGATAAAGAAGAAGACGAGATCTACGGGTTCGGATATGGCGTCTTTGGTCGTCAAATGCTACAACAAAGACAGCAGAAACTTGCTCTAGCGACACAAAACACGACTGCTGCTGCTCCCGGTGGACATCAAACGACCTACCAAAGGTAAGACAATTAAATACCATTTGCTATCCGAACCTATTGCGTTAGTTGCTGTAACAGCTGTTCGTATAAACTAGAAGTCTTACGCGCACGCTTCTCGACAGCTCCTGACAATGTCTTGACAGGATGCTGTATTATAGCCCGAGGCACGTTCTGACTCTTGTTTTACTATACTTCATTGCCTATGGCTCGTGCTACGATTTCGAATAGCATTCGCGTGCTACGCCGGTTCTTTGATATTTAATAGGTGATTAACCGGGTGTTCGCATTAAACGCAAACGCACAGAAGGCGCCTCTTGGTACCTTGAAGGCAACTCGTTAAATACCATTATCGTACCGTAACATTAACTGTTTTAATGTACGCGCCAATAATCTCACTTCGTGCAGTCTTGTGCTAAGTGCAGTCTGAAAATTATTCTTACTGGAGCGGATGAGTATAATGTTACATTCCTAAATTACTGTTTTCTTTACTAATGAGTAAATGTATTTTTAGAAAAAATATGTATATGTATATATGTATTGCGTAATAATCAATCGTTCTTTAGACTCCTAAACAATTGTTTGAACTTTAAATTTACAGTTGAAATTTTATCATCCGAGTGATTTTCTTCTTAGTTAAATTCCTTGAGGAATACAAGGCGTCGCGACGCTGTATTTATATTCTGATCGAGCGCGCCAAATTTCAATTAGCCGGATTCTTAATGACGTCTCTCGGTTCAACGATAATGTCATGGTAATGAGATTCTATGGGTTATCAGCTGGGAATAAATAAATGGGGGATTGTCTTTAGGGCTGTACTTAATAGTTGATTGGAATAATGTTGAATGTTCGATGGGAAATCTCGTGAAACGAAATCGTAATGGCCTTTAAAATGAGTATCGATTAGCGTTTATTCGATATAATCCCTACTGATTGAGAATTGTAATAATTTATAATGCAATTAATTAGTGGGCTAACCTCGTTCGATTTAACGACACGCTTGCCATTCATTGTCACAATGTACCAACCGATAAATTTATTGTATCGTTAATTAATAAGCAGGCAACGACAATAATGAATAAATTTTAACTCTGCGCAAACAGATTACGGTATACTTAATCGTTACATTTTTCGAATTCTTTACTGGAATTTTACTGTTTCGTCGATCTTCGCGGAAAAAATTTTCGAAAAAATTGCAACACTATTTTATTTTGAATAATCACAAATCAATCGTTGTTGCCGTTGTGCAAAAATTCACCTTATTCTTGGTTCAATTGAAAATACAACTCAGAACAGTCTCTACCAATTATTACTATATGTCACGCAAAAATGAAAAAAAAATATTACAGATCACGCAAAATTTTTTATACCCAAATTTTTTTATACGAAAAAACCCAATGTACAAGCATTGGAACGTTTTATTCGTTAAATTAGTCATGTCTATTATGACGTCAAATGTACGTAAAGGTTGACGATTTTCATTGTTCGCGTTACAAAATTTGGCAATAGAAATAAAAATAAAATGTGAACGGCAAATAAATATCAGAAACGTGG
>JAYRCB010000291.1:568626-581580 GCA_036026315.1 Trachelus stipa | reverse complement strand
TTCATTGTTCGCGTTACAAAATTTGGCAATAGAAATAAAAATAAAATGTGAACGGCAAATAAATATCAGAAACGTGGTGAATTCGATGCAGGAAAACATTTCAATAGCTATGATCGACAGTGTCGCGTATCTATGAGAAATTTGAAAAGTAACATTAAAACCGTGAATCTGTATTGCCGTAATAATAATAATAGCACGCGACACGATAGTTACAACAAATAAATTGGATACCATCAAACCACTATACAAAACGTGCTTGTATTATCGGTAGCAACTGCTGTTTGCCGTTATCGTCAAAGGCCTTTCAGATCACTTGAAATAATCTGTTGCAGTCAACGAGCTTCGAGGAAATCACAGTTCGATTTGCCTATTGCGTTGTTGCCCTTTCGTCAAAGGATCTACTAGTATCAGTTGGTATTATGTTTCCCTATACTCAGATACGCGTAACCACGCTATCAGTTACTAATTTGTGGTACGCGAGCTGCATTGTGCAATCTGGTCATGATCATTTTGGATCGTTTCGGATCATTTCAAAGATTATCGACATAGGCTACATTTCCGATTTGGCCATTAAAATAATTATCAATTCGTATGATAACTATAAAATACTAAGGGCATACTTCCAAAATGTATTACCAAAATCTAACACAGGTATAGGTTAGACTTATAAATATCATAATGTTATGTTTCTGGTATAGCAAAATTGTAACATTCAGTCGCTTATATAAATGTGTATGGCGAGTAGAAAGAAAAGAAAAACATGAAATTCACTTAACTCAGGATCTTCGTCTCGGATGTCCCTTTGTACAGTTCACAGGTCCAGCCTTATCCTTTGACACTAGAGGGTTGGGGACGATTTGATGTTTTCAACTCGCTGAATATTTTTCCACTCGTATTTTCGGATACGGACTAATTAAAAACTTATTATGAATAAATCAAGACGCGGACTTTCGCGCGCGATAATAAAGGACTGCAACGCAGTTATTTAAGTAGACTGATTCACCGTGTTACAAGTTTTCGGAAATTATGGAAATGAGTGAAGAGTATAGGAAGGGATGGTATGAAATGGGCGGAAGGCCGGAGGCGAAAATCCTCCAAAAAAAAGACAGTGATATAGATAGCGTATCAAGAGTGTATCAGATTGACGTGATCGCTCCCCTAGAGAGCACGATAAGGAATGCCGAGGCCAGCCTACGACTCCCTACCGCTCTAACCGTCTTGGCATATTTACTACGGAGTTGAAAGTGATACTAAAGTGATATCACGAAGAAAGTGTAGCCCAGCGGAAAAAATTGGGAAAATATGTAACACAAAGAAAGAGATTGATAAAGAGAGAGAGAGGGGGGGGGTCGCGTTGGAGCAAAAGAGAGATAGAGAGAAAGATAGAAGTAGATGATCAAGTGAATATACCTGAGAAGAAAGATGAAAAGAAGATGACGCGCTGAATGAGTCCCAACAGAGAGATAAGTAGGCATGGTTGGGGGGAAACGGGGGGGAGGGGGTCGAGGTGGTCTAAAAGTTCGATATCGGAGATCGACTCTCGGAAGACTGAAAACCACACCAATACATTCTTTTGCGTATCAGTCAGTGCCCCCTCCCACTCGAGTACTAATCGATAAGTGCTGCCCTCCTGCGAGCAATTTTTCAATTAAAGTTTACTCCATATCAGCAACGAATTCCCCAAAATAAAAGGAGAAGGGATGAGAAGGCTGATCGGTGTTTCACAATAGTCCTTGCCCTAGGACATCTTTGACGCTCCTATTATACCACTCTAAAGTGTTCCTTGGCATAGGTCAGTTTCCTTGTCTGCCGCATATGTCACTTGACTGGCAATACTAATATAATACTGGGATAGGCATAAGCTTTACCTGTGCTAGATTTTGATTATGCATTTTCTATGTATGACTGTAGTATAGGATAGTCTAATTGGCTATACGTCTATCTGTACTTCTGTATATACGTAAATTTTGAATAAATTTTTTCAAAAATTCGTATGGACAATTTTGATATATGGAAAAAAAAGTACTAATTCACTTGTTAATATATAGTGTTGTCTTCTTCTATTTCCGGAACTATTAATCGCAAAATCTCCAAGCTAGATAATTACATTTGGCTAATATCTTTTGATAATTATGTACGCGGCGCGAGGTGTCGTTGGCGCGACAGCTCATGCATACTCGAGGCTGTATGCACGCGCGAGCACATGGCCCGTAGAGCACATCGTTGCGTTACGTGCGAGCGGGACACCTGCATACAAATGCGCGTCCCCGGCTCGTAATTGTTGCTCAATTAAACACTGTCGCGTCCGATAAACCACTTTGATCTCTTGTTTTGCTCATGATACCCGCAAAGCCCGTTTCAATTTGAGGGAATTAAAAATCCACGTACGCAATAAGCGATCGTATCGAGGGGTAGTTTTCGGTTTTATAGTAGGGAAAAAAATTTTTATAATTTCTACTAATACGTCATTTTTTTGATCCATGAAATGGTTCGACGTTACATTTTTTTTTGAAAAATGAAATATGCAATTGACATACCTCGTACTTTGGTATAGGAAACTGATACTGTTAAATGTTCGTTTAACGTAATTATAATTTAACCTTGTAACTTTGTTACTATATAAACTCCTGATATGTGATAATTCGTGTTAAGTGACTTCTTTGAATTTCCCAAGCGTTCATTTCCGTCGTGCAAGATATCACGAGAACTTTGCGGCTCGGTTTGAAGAAAAAGACGAAGCGGTAAAACGAGGTAGGAGGGAAATAAGAAAAAGCGGATTAACAAAAAAGACGGTATAAGTGACTGCGAAAAGTACGGAAAAAGAAACGAGACTGAAAACGTAACAAGTATTCCAACGAAGAAAGAGCGCCTTTAATTGTTAGCATATTTTAACCGTAATTTTCTCTGTTCCAGTTGTCTGAGTCCGAGATCCGCGTTCTTCTACGAATTCCCGCCCAATGGTAAGTTCTTTAGAAGCTGTACGATCTCGCGGATCCATTTGTCACCGGTGAAATTTAGCGCCGAGAAGTCAGATGCGAAGCCTGGAAAGTCGCTGGTCTCTTATTTTTTTACTCCCACTCTCTCTCTCTCTCTTTCTCTCAAGAATAAAAGAAAGAAGATACGGAACTATAGATAACAGGGATGCTGGGAGTATCTCGTATTCACATTAGATACATTTAGAGAATGGACTTCTCGGTGAGATTTTTCTTTGCGTGAGAAAACTGTATCCGTTCGCTGTTACATATTAAATGGAATCCGTCGTGTTTTGGAAAGTACGAAAAGTGTATCTAACGATCATAGAATTTCGTGCATAATGCATTACTAGAGTAAGATAAAAAATGCAATCCATCAGAAAGCTCTTGTTGTGAATAGGCCCACGTGAAATATAAATAACTCGATAATAGGAAAGCACGGCTTGTACCTGCAACGTGAACCGACCTAATTCCGCCATGGAGAATTCATAATAATGCAGAGTTGCAAGAGAAAACGATAGAAAAAGGATATACATATACACATATATAAAGATTATACGGAAGCTGGGTGGACCGGATAGAGACTGGTAGAAAAAGAAATGAGGAGGGAGTCTAGCCGGTATTTCGTTAAAGAGAAAAATAAAATCAAGATGAAAAAAGCCCATACGGCTACAGGGAGGGTGAGGTCGGCCGGAATTTTTCAAGATATCGAAAAACACTTTAGATCCCATATTGGAAGTATGCTGGAGTATTCAGGTCGGTAAGGTCAGTCTTGATATTTCATTTCTATTGACTCTGCCGCCTTCACGTTTTCCACTTCTCCATAACTACGAATACATAATTGAGATTCGAACCCTTCCACCCCACCATGACCATCCGAAAAGTCCTCCTCCTTTTACCTCTGCCACGACCTTCCACTTCTTCATGTATCTTGGCAGTGATCCATTTTCCTTATAGAGGAGCATTCGCATCTCCTGAATCCATCTCACGACGTGAAAACGTAATACCACCGAGCAAACTCTCCTCTCTCCCTCTCCCCTCCTGAAATCTCAAAACTTCTTTCCAACCAAACGAAAAGAACTTTACACCCATACCTCCACTTCCAGAACCCACCCTTCCACGAGATGCTGCAGGCCCAACAGGATAGGACGGTACCCAAGTAGGGTGAAAGGAGCCTAGAGGGAAGGGATGGGATGGTAATTCGTAATAAAACCGTCGAAGTCTTCTTCTCCCAGTCAAAGTGATTTCTTCATCGATTCGTCCCAACCAGTAGGTACCATCCCATTTTAAAGTCCTAAACCGAGCCTAACCCGACCTTCTTACCCTCGGTAAAATTCGCTCGATAAATCTCAAAATTGAAAAGTTCCCACTAGCTCTCATTCGTTTGCTCCAGCAACGATTGATTTCTCCTAAGCCCCACAGTTCGCACTCTCTTTTCAATGGGAAGGACCAGTATAGACCCAGACATTTCCCATGCTGTAACGTCTGCCGGATCGGCTCGGTTAATCAGTTTAAGGTACGCGAGACGCCCTTACACATTTAACAGTAATTCTGTGTAAGAGGCGTTGATGCTATTGTAGCACTTAGTACTTGTTACATGGCATGAGGTACTCCTATACCACCTCTATACATACCCTATCTGTATCCTCGGCCGACCTACCCACCTACTGAATCTCACTCGTTCAGCTTGTCTGGTTGCTTACCGAACGCGACTGTGGGAGAGCAAGGCTGCTTGTCTAGACTCCGGACTAGACCCCGAATAGCAAGAGTATGTGCTTATCCTTCTTCCTTCCCCACAGTGCTTACGCGAATCCGTACCGTGTCAGTCCCTATGCCAATTGTGTTTGTGCACTCTGCATATGTATGTATCCACTTCGTGCTCCCATCATGTGAAATTTAACATATGCCGCTCTCGCTGTTTAAACATCCACCTATGCCATGGGCTGAATGTATTATTTATTGAGAATCAGATTAATTGTACCTCGTTGATTTTGTTGTTGCTAATCATAATTGAGTTTATTTATTATTTCATAGCATTATCACCCACGCTTCTCTCTGCTTCCAAAACGAAAACGAGCTTACTAATTTTATTTTCACTTTTATTACTCTTCTTAGTCAAGTTCAGATATAGCAGACTCGCTTCTATCTTGATACGTTAAACTTTGGTTAGTACTCTTTCGTTTTACGAGTGTATATATACTCTATTGGATTTATTCGAGATTGCGAGATCGTTGTCTGAATTTATTCCTGTACCGTAAAGGCAGTAACTGCAATAATAATATGATGATACGTGAGAGATAATATTTCACTAAAATTATTCGCTTCCCCTAACGTCCATTTCAGGCGTACAGTCGATCCGCGAATTGAATTTATTTTTTTTGCAAACAACGTAACAATTTAACGAGTGACACGTGATTTTATATCACCCAATTACATGGTAAAATAAGAAGATAGTAATGTATTTCAGAGCAGAATCATACACGTGGATATTTTGTTACAAAATTTATATGCGGAGCCACACGTGTGGTTTCTTAGAAACTTTATTTTCGAACTGTCAAATTATATTCGCGTACCGATTATAAAGAAGAAAGAAGGAAAATTGTTTAATAATATAACGGCGACTCTTTAACGGTAATTTCATATCTCACTTTGAAAGAGATTGTGGAAGCATTATGGAATGAAGAGCTAATCAAGAGGAACTTAATTAACAAAGTACAATACCTCGTTTCGCCGTGGTTGCTTCAATAACGAAGTTTACCATTGGCAATCTGTGTCAGTTCATGATCTAGTCGCTGGGCTGCATTTTGTCACGTCGCGACCATGGAAATGCAGAGTCTCGTGCTTGCTTCGTGGAAATTCGCCCAGACTCGCGTCAATATCAATTTCATTATCAATGATGGAAGGTTCCGCTAGTCGGTTTAAGAAGAAAATATCGATCGATACCTATATAGATAGATTTGCTGAGGTATCAATATACTTACGGTAAACGATATTAAAAAAGAAACTAATAAAAACATAGGTAAACAAACCACATAAAAAAAATCCCCACAAACGATTGCACCGTGTATATCCAATAAAACGGAAATTACGTAACTCCCACTCGATGTTCAATTTACTGGCAATGAATTTCTGGGTACATCCTCGCTTCAGAGGGAATTCAAATAAACATTACTACCACACGTAATAATCATCCCTGTAATTGAACAATCGTATCAAGCGTATAATGATTATCGCTTGGATGCGAGACATAATGACAATTTTTAACGACTTTTAAAACGCCCGTTAAATAATTTTGATCCTCATCCACGCTGATTTCCCATCGATCTAAACTTACTCAACGATGCATTACGCGTAGGTGCGACGGTCGTTGGACGAAATTAACGTTCCTGATTTCCCCTACTAGAGATTTCCCTACCACTACCGAAACGTTACTCGCGTTATGCTTCGTGATATAGTATAGACATATAGATATATTAAAGCGCGAGCTGCAGCTGGATTGGCTGTTAAAACGTCTCAATATCAAATCCGCAGAGTTTTAATGTCTCTCGTAAATCTCCGTGCGACCTCACTTCGCGAAGATATGAACGCTCTTTATAACAGCCCTCAGCCACACCGTTAATACGCGAAAGATCGGCAGGAAACTTGGCGAAGGGATTTGGTGGTGATCGTAAGTCGTGCAGTTGGTACCACTAGCAGGTACACGTATTCACGACCTGTATGCATTTTGTATGACTTTGCCAACGTCATATTTCGACCCCCCGCTCCTGTATATTTTACAGTTGGTACCAGAGTGTAAATACGGTCATTCTCTTACGTATAGTACCTACCGCGTGTACTTAATATAAAGTGTGTATACTCGCAATCAGATATGAAATACAGATTGTCTGGTGTATTTTAATTAAAAAGTCTTGCACTGTGCACTTTATTGGAACACTCGGTACTTAGCAGAAACTATCTTGTACGCTGCTCGTATATGGGGACCTGATATTTCCAGGAAATTTCTCAGGCGATAACTACAGAATGAATTGCGCCGGAGTCTGAAAGTCTTGGAACTTTTGACTGCCAGTTCTTTGTGTTCACTTTGTGGCTGTACAAAGTTATTGAAAGTTGTTCTATGACGGAACTGAACCGTACTTTAAGCGGCTTGAACGATCTTGAGGAATGTTTGTTAGAGTCAGTTTCGATTTGCCATTCTTTTTTTCCACAATAGCCCATACATTGTAAAGTTATTTAAGTAAATACTTTTGAACGACGTTTGAACTACACGTAAATCAATTCGATATCAAGTATTGTCCAAACTTACCAATTTATCTGAACAACCAATAAGAATTTGCATTGAATCTCTAACGGTATGAAATATGGGGCACGATACCCGCGAAAATTCAACCCCTTGCTTATTTAAGGCATTCGGGGTAAAAGTGTTGCGTCAGCAACACCAACACCATAAACACCCAACTTTCCCATATGATATATGGGGAAATCTCGTTTCGCATCCTTTCGTCTTACCTACGCATATTATATAGATATATTGTGCAGAATTGTTTAGTCCACTGCACTTTTCGTACCCTTGACAAAAATCCATACCGTATGCCTTATTTATATTGGCTCGCCAAGTTCGCAAGCTCGTTAGCAGTTAAACGTCCCGCTGTCACTCAAGTATTCTGTACGATTCCACCATGAGAGAAGGTTTCACCACCATAAAAAATATCCTGACTGTGTACCTAGTAGCTACCGTGAGTTCAGCGAGCCATGTCAATATCGATAAGCATGACTCGACAACAACAGTCGTAGAGTCCGATATCACGAAGAGAAAGGTGGAAGAGGAAAAAGAAATACACTTGAAGAATAAACAAGAAGATATATATATATATGTCACTCGTCAATCATAATCGCAAAACGTAAAAGGCAGTTGAGTACTTTCATAGAACATTGAGTTGAATTTCTATACCTGCGCCGTGTGCGTTAACGATACACCCTACGACCGAAGCATCAGGATACAATCGAATTATCACGACCTCATCACAGCCATTTCTCTCCCGTTTCGCATTCTCTCACCTTGCCTACCTGGATACATCCTGCCATTATACAATACCTTTATGCAAATGACGAACGTTTAATTGCGACTGTTTTGCATACACGGAATGGCGCCGCGACAATCGCCGTTTCACGCTGTTATCCCCCTGCTGACGCGTTTCATGAAAATTGTCGGACAATAGTCAATAGACGAAGCATATATGGTCGTACAAACGTGGGAAACAGTACCTATGTGCTTCATCGTCACTCAACATATATTTTCCATTTGGCGAATGTACTGGCATCAAATGAATTTTAGCATCAATCAGCTGTCCATTGTACGTATTAAATTTTCTTTTTTTTTAGTACGAAAATATGAAATTTATTTTTATTATTATAACAATAAAATGGACATGCTAACTTCGAGTGATACGTTTGTCTCGAATTATAGTGTATACTTTTAGTATGGATATTGGTATACGTGACGTTATATATCTAAATTGGTGGCGAGACTCTCAAGTCCGTGTGTTTTACACGAGGGCTGGTGGCGCAAGCCGTGAGACGTATCCCTCGTCGGTTCGAAGTTGCAAGGGTTACCTCGTGGTGTCGCCATGGTAACATGCGTGCACCCGTAAAGGAAAGGCGTGACAAATAGGGAAGAATAGACAATGATGACGCTCTACCACCTCTCGACTCGACTCGAGTCTACCACCTGAAGTGAGTCCGACCGTGCGACACACAAGACTATCCTCAGCAACCGTGCATACTTTGGGGCTGCTCCAGACTTCACACCCTCGCGTTTCAGCTTGTAGGGTACCAGCTTCTTGGATAATGCAGGTAGTGACGCCTTCTATGAAGGCTTTGGTAACCGTAAACCATCAGGAAGAAGAGCGTGCTTGATTAAGGGTTAGACTGGGTCTGGTAGGTTGGGGTAAAGTGAAATTAAACTATTTGTTATTATTATTAGACGAGTCAGAGATTCATTTAGATCCTACAAATATGTCAAGTGGAATTTCAAGTAGATAAGGTGATGGGGAGGTGAAAATTATTTTATATGATAAAATTGACTTTTTCCATTTTCATTTTTTGTATCTATATCTCATATTGTTATTTTTTCTTATCGTATTTATCTTCACCATGCTCTTGTCAGTCTTTACGTAAACGACTTTAGGCCCTGTAAACTGAACTGAAATTCTAAAGGCGATTCCCATTAAATTCCTATAGAAGCACCTTTGAACCTGCCCCGCGTCTCGTAATGAGAAAGACACAGAGCATAAAGGTGAGCGGAAAGAAAAAATTGCAAAAAGGCACGGAGGCACGTACTGAAATGAAGTAAATTGTTGAAAGAAGAATGCCATTACACTCGCTCAGTCTCGGTATTTGTGTACGCCGGAAGGAGCCAAGGAGAAGAAAGTGGATTTTAATATCGCTTATTTATTCATGCTTATAGCCCGCTTCGGCCGCTTAAGATTTTCATAATAACAGGCTGCGCGCATCTTGGTATCGCATTATTCGCAAACGATATAGCATTTCTTAAGTTTGTGTCTATGCAAATACGTAAATTTCATTTGTTCCCATAACCATAGAGATACGTGTCTATTCGCAGGATGTCGGAGCATCCCGTTAGAGACTCTTCGCTCTATTCGTCTCTATCTAACTGCCATTGTTTTCTCCTGCTCTTTCACGTGCTCTGTCTCGCTTGCTCTCGCACCAAACTCACAGAGCCCGTACGCCTCTATGGTCCCGGTACGACAATTCTGTTTTTCCGGAATTTTCCCAATTTCAACGTGCCATGCAGACTTTCGCGGGGTAGCGAGGAGGCGTCCCACGTCGCGACGGCTATCGCGTCGATTTGTCTGCGAATTTTTATATTTGCAAAGCAAATCTTCCCACATCCCCAGTGAATCTCTATCCCGTGCACTGCAGATGGTTGCGCGTTACTATCGGCCGTGTAGGTTAGTATCTACTCCGCCTATCCACTTGGTATCTTATGCACGTCCCGTACCTATCCGCCTTCGTATTGGCAGCACTCGTAGGAACTTACGATTTTTATATCCATAACTCGGCCGTGTAAACCTGACATGGCAGGAATACGTGAGACGCTTGACCTCGTCCATATGCTCGACGAAATCGAACTTATCGCCTCGTGGACGATCGCTGCACTTTTTACCTGTGCAAACTTTTCCTTCTGTCATTACTTTCAAAGAATTGGCGAAACGGCAAACTTTCAGCTCGTAGCTCTGTTGAAAAAAATAAAAACGGAGTTTAACCACGCGTCTTCGAGTAGCAGTACTTCGAACTCCATTCAATTGTCTACAGGGACTGTCGACTCGTGAGAGAATCATCGTCATTACGCTTATATGTCTAAAGACATATATCATTGTTCTCATGAATCCTCAACGAGGTAATTTATGGTTTCCTTTAAAGAGGAGAAAAAAATAACTCCTGTCACGCGAGATGCCCTATGACCTCCCTTTCCTCGGTTAAATACATACTCTCGGCTCATGACTATGGCAAAGGGATGAGAAGGCTTTTGCCAACCCCCATAATAAAGCATGGTGGTATCCTACTAAGCACGAAAGGCAGGGGGGAAAATAGAATAAGAAAATAAAGGTAGATTTATGTAACGGGGATTCACTAAAATTTAGAAAAATCCATTTGGCAATGGCGAATGCGACATTCTTCACGAGGGCGAATTTTTCGTATTTTGCGTTATAGCGCTGGTACCACCTAATACCGTGTAAGGGATGGAAGTATAGAAGGGGTTGAAAGACGGTAAACACGTTACAGAGGCACCCAGCTGTAACGGTAATAAAGTCCGACGCCATATTTGTCTCGACCCATGTGATTCTCCTGCATCCCTTACTTTTCACTATATCACTAGCTTTTCAGCTAGCACCCATAGGTACAGGGTTATTTCGTTGGTAGCTCTACTGTCAAAAAAACGACAGAAAAAAAAGTCCCTAGAACGTCGGAACGTCACGGCTTAATTTTCCGCATGGCCTGTCAGGTGCCCCACTCAAGATACCGATGTTTAGAATGACATGGGATGAAGAAAAATTAGTGATAATTCGGTGCATCCCAGTTATAGCTAGTGCACGCGTGTAACCACGTGGACTTTCGATAAGGTCTGAATAACATGGCAGCCAGTTGGCCAGCTTTATCTTGGCTGGATGCTGAGCCGGCAGAAACTTCATCTTTCACGCAGACTTGAGTTTTGATACATGTGCTGTTGGAGCATTTGTTCAATCCCCATCATACCTATATATATATATATAATGTATATTTCCACCCTTCACTTCATTTTTCCTCATTCCTTACATTCCTTTCTTTCTTCCATTCCTTTCTCAGATTCTCAATTTCTCCCTATATCCGTACGACCATTCCAGTATTGGACCATCCGTATATAGGCAGGTTTATTTTTATTCCATACGATTCATTCGATTGAACATGACTTGTGGTTACAGCCGACGATATATTTCCAATATTACAGGTCGACATTCCAACCGTCCCGAGAGTCCTTCTGTATTCTTTTATCATATCGTTATACTTGTGTCTCTGGAGAAGATGTTACTGCTATTGATACACCAGTTTATATACGTATATACTTAGTCTGCAAGTAAAGTACAAAGAAACGAGCCAATGAAAATAATGGCGATTCTCAAACGATCGCGATTTTATCGCTGTGTGTTTGCCTTGAAGATACCTCACGTACAATTTTCTTTATTTTCATGAAAGATGACCCGCTGCTACGGTTCGTTTATAGGGAACCGGCAAAAAAAATTCTCGGTGATGAGTGCGACCGTTCAGCTGGGCGCATTCGTTCACGTCGACGAAAGAAGTTCTCGTGTAAACGCTGAAAATTTTATGTGTCTTTCACTCGCATTTATACTTCGTAGTCTCTCTTCTTCTTTTTCTTCCATTTTCCTTTCTTTCTTTTTCTCTCGTTACCTGAGAAACGGAAATTGCAGTCGACCGAATTCAGCGATACAGAAGCACCAGCGACGTCCTGTTACGTAATATCGAGATACACGGAGCCCTTATGGATTTTCATTAAAAAAAAACTATGCGGCCCTGAGTATTTATGTAATATTATACTTATTATATATTAACCTTTTGAATTTTCCCGCCATATAATACGCTTTAATAACACCTCAATGTAATCTCTTGTCTGGTATGCACATTGGTATAATTTTGTACGTGATTGCATGCATAATATGTATAATAATTAGGATATAACATTGTTCTAACGAGACATTTCATCGTCCAGAACCATTATGGTTAGTTATTAATTAATGCTTTATTCGCAAACCTTAATTAACATATGAAAGTATGGATTATTATCGTTGCTAATATCCTACTGATCATCTCCATGTATTACACAACGATTGCATCCTTCCAGGCGTAGTAACAACGCGTGATTCATTTTTTTTATTAACTAGAGCAAATTGCCAAAAAAATTTCATCCAAAAATGACCATCGAAGTATTCAGTTTTTATTCTTTTTTTTTTCATGTAATTTCCTGTATATCCAGACGCTTTAACGTAATTGCAGACTCGCGTCTGCCCTTGCACAGACCCGTACAATGTCTACGATTAACCGACCCCGCATCTACTTACCTAAAGGGGAAAAGACCTTTCCCGGCTTTAACGTATAAGCCTATAAGGGATCATTCACAATGCGCGCTATGCTTAATCCTCAAATATGATTTTTATCATAGAATCAGATTAGCTCGAATCTGCATCGTCGTTAATTAAATATAGATATTGACATTGATAGACCATTGTGTATTGAATAGGCGGGGTTAATGAATGCCTGGCGCGTTATTTATTGCCGAGTAGAATCATTGATATCAAGTATGAAACTTGTTGGGTTATTAGCAAAATTGGATGATCCATATGCATGGTAATAATGAATTAATTTTTTAACTACCCATCTTGTCATTATATCAAGTAAGGGTTCGAAGTGT
>JAYRCB010000291.1:558234-568526 GCA_036026315.1 Trachelus stipa | reverse complement strand
TCTCCAGTCCCTCCCTCTCTTTCTCTCTGTCTCTCTCTCCTTGCCAACTTTCATTCATACATTTTTACGCTAGCAGCATCTGTCTCTCCTTCTCATATTCTCCCTTTCTATCTCCCATCATACTTTTACTCTATTTTTTCTTTGCTCGTTTCTCGTATTCATTTTTACTCAGACCAACACTGCACGTACTCGTCTACGGGCACTCCCTTTGCATACCATTAGAATTATAAATTTATCATGCATCAAGGCGAACTTGCTCGCGACGATATAAACGCGACTTTGAGAATCCTTATATCCTGATAAAGAAGCAGTAGTCACGTTACTCTCTATTTGATATATCGTACTAAGTGTCAATTTGAAATAACCTTCTCACCTCAGCTTTAAGCTTCTACTCCTCGTAACGTTTTGGCAGGACGCACTCAATGTGAGCTTTTGTATTCTGGGTAGACGCAGGGACGAAACAATAAGTAAAAAGATTCGAAAGAACAAAAAAGAAACGTATAAAATTTATTAGCCGAACGCGTTCAAAGAATTCGTACTGATGGTGAAAATACGTTCTTCTGGAAATGGCTATCTTTTTTTAAGCAATTTAAGTCACCGTCGAACGTTTTTGTTCCAGAGCAAGGCCAGAATACGAGCAAAAAGAAAACGACTTTCTCGAAGTTGCTCCGAGGGCTAAAGACACACAGGAAAGAAAAACAGGGTCAAACGCAGGGCTCGCCAAGGCATGGTCGTGCCAGAATGGGTGTACCTCAGAGAGTAAGTACATAAAATTTTTGAATAGTACGATATAACGTCGGAGTAGAATAAATTTTATTTGAATAGAAAATTTAAAAAAATAGAAAAACGCAGAATTAACATCGATCCAAGCTCCGTACGAATGCACGGATACGTGCTCCCCGTGAAAATTCGTGTTGCTCGTCGCAATTCATATTTCCGTGACATTAAAAAAAAATCGCTCGTAAATCTATTCAGCGTAATTGCATAGCGCGAAGTTTTTCATTGGTCGCGACTAAATATTAAATAAACCGCGAGCCAGCCAAAACTACCGTAGCGCATTCAAAACCCAGCGACAATATAGAAATTCTCTTTGCTGTAGGTCGTGGTGAATTTTATCGACCGGCTGACAGGGGTGAAAAGAAACGCAGTGACGAAGGGCCCGGTTGGTACAATCCACTTGGAGGTTTTAAATCGCGACTAATAAATTCGAGCTTGTCATTATTATTTTTTTTAATTCATTTAATTTATATCCTCGTTCTCTCTGTGAACAGACTATTCTATTATCAGCCTAACGAATCGTTTGCGAATCATTGTTGTTGGTAATACAAAGGAGATAGGCTGGTCGCGATTCTTTGCTGTATTTATTACGTATAAAGGTACTCGGTGCTCCATTCTCTTGGTGCGTCTAATTATAATACCAGTCTAGCAAGTTGACTGCCCTTGCGCGGCATTCGACTCTCCCATTCTGGTTATCTTTAATACCGTGCAAGAGAGAAACTCGTCCCATTCAAAAAGCTCACGTCGATGAACGATATACACTTTCCACGAATCTGTGTGTACCTATATACGTATATATAAAGATTTTACATAAACCAGCGAATCAGCTACCTACATCCAACTACGTACCTTTAGTATGTTCAACAGTAACCGGATGACGGTAGAATCTTAATGGAACTCTAAATGGCAAATTTGAGTTTAGGGTAAGTTAAAAGGGATGGTACTAGAGAGATATTGTTTATTGACTTGGTTACGCGTCTTGGGAAACTACGGTTCACGCCCAGAGGGTTTGGCGGAGCGTCGTTTGTTCTCCCCCAAAACCAACAGCCTGGAGAGCAATTCGTAATTAACAAGTATTCAAGAAAATCAATGACACGTCCCAAGGACGTTGTCATTATTAGCTCCGCGGTCGCTTTAGAAAATCTATCTTTGCCGAACTCGAAATATCAGTACCCCTATACAAGTGTGTACGTATAAAAGATCGTTAGAGAGAATCGATAACAAGCTTCAATGATTTAGGGAAGGAACGGCTGAAACCGAGCTGGATCATTGATCCGATTTAGATATCGACACGATCGTAGATCAAAATGGGACTGGACAATGGACTCGTTATAGTCCGACGCAATCGATCTCAATTTAACCACATCGTCCGGACGCAATTATCATATTTGCCCAAAGCCATCGCGCTCCTCGTTATCCTTTTTTTCTGCTCATTCAAAGCGCGACGAGATCGCGCTTTGACGTAAAAAAGGGAGACGGCAAGTGTCACAGGGGGGGTTCGGAGGCGGGCGCAGGAGGCTCGAGTGGTTGCAACAGATTTTTTTTGTTCAACCCCCAAGCAGTATCCTCGCGTAGACACTCGACTCGACGATTTCCTCTCGCGCCAGGTAAAGTGCTCGCGGTCTACTGGTTGCAAAAGAAAGAGGAAAAAGAAGCGAGAAAAAGGAAATATTTAATGTTCCAGGGACTTTGGGTGAAAGCCGATGCTGCTGCGTCTACGGCGACTGGACCCGGTATAGATACGACGTCCTGTCCTTTACGCTATGTGTAAATTCAATTATGTCGAAGGGAATGAGTTATGCGGCGGGGTAGCGAGAGACTGTGGTTTTCGCAGGGGCAAGAGATCATCCGAGTCGGTCAGCTGCTTCACTGAATAGAGAAGCTGCCCACCTCTAGAGGGTCCATTTGACGTGCAGACGGGCTTTGATCATCTCTCTGCTCTCGTGCTAGGCCATCGCCACTCGCGTCCTGACGCGGTGCAGCTCAAGTCCGATGTTCCTATATGCGCGTATATATATGTTATACCAAGTGCACACGATGATACCGCAGCTTTTCATTCCGCCCGCGGGCTGTAATGGAGGTCAGCAGTATCTGCGAATTCTCTGAGGGTCCAGTTACCTGGAATATTGTAACTGTCAGTGACGATGCGGGAATCGCGACTCGACAGGACCGCAATGTCATTCGTCTTGCTTTCATGTGGCTGCTGCAATACGTCACTATTGAAATGCAAAATCGACCTCGTTGTTCATAACTAAATTTCACTATGACGATCATCTCTGATGATCATGACGCATTTCGCTATAACCCTTTAGACATTCGAGGTACCCTGTTGGATCAGTTTCTTTTTATTTTGCCGTATATCGTATTACTGCTTTCGCGTACGGTAAACGGTGGCTCGCCCTGGAGGGATGCAAATGCACCATCCGTTTTACGGCGTCGGTTCTCGCGGTTGACCGAAGAGACTTCCGTTGGTGAAAGTCTTTGGGTTCCGTAATGCCGGGAAATTTGCTACGGTCCTCTTAATGGGGTGGCTTTGAGAACGTCGCGACGGAGGCGTCGAAGGACTTAGGCAAGCTGGAATAGCCTGCGGCGGGTATACCCTTTCTCTCTCCTGCGGATGTCCTGTTAGCGTCGCGACGCGCCGTACTCACCTTGCATCGTAGGTATCTCTATGCGAGCTAGAGATTGGGTTGGATCTTGCGAAACAGGAAGTTATCTTGAAAAAAGAAAGAAAGGTAAATAATAAAATAGCATAATTATTCTTGAGAAAAACAGTAAACACCCGCGCTCGGAGCATTTCTAAACATAAACAAGACGGACCGCTCGCTTTATATGCTAATGTTAAAAGCTTGGGGAGGGAGCGTGAAATACACTCAGCTGTTAACCCCGTGACCCTAGCCGTTACGGCAACTCGCATTTTGCTACGCAGTAACGGCCTCGTTTAAATAAAGATATACCTAATTTGAATTAAAAGTGACTGCAGATATGATTTGGAAACAAACCCCTCGGCCAAGAATCATTTCACCCTCTTGAACCGCAGAAAACTGCTCGTGGTAAAAGCTTTTCGTACGTATACTTCTCATTAAAGGGAAATCGTAATTCTTTTCGATAAGAAATACAGCGTCCGTCTAGTCTCTCTTAAAACAAATAACACAGTTCAAATCGCACGCCAAAGCTTACATGAGAGTAATCCAACGTATGTGACGTCTCTATGGCATTTCTACCTCCTAAAGGAATATATATTTCTCTACGCTACAGTATGCGTCCGTATACAGGTGGCCATAACTCCATTAAATTCGCTGAGCGTAAAACTGTGTAGTGCCGTTAAGATAAAAAGTATAAGAGCACCCTAGGAGGGCGGGGGAGGAAGAGAGAAAGGAAGAGAGAGAGATCATGAAAAACTAAGGGAAACCTTTCGAGTCGTGCCGTTTTAACAGCGGCTTATGGTTGCTCCCGGCTCATTGGTCTTACGTTGAACCGATGCCGACCGCCTTCTTTGCGAAGACTGCTTTACATATACTGACGCTTGTATCGTTGAACTGAGCCAGCACTAAAAACTTATGGCGCCGTTAAGCAGATCTACGGTAGTCAAGGGTTAACTGCTTCTATATCTCCATTAGCCAGCCATTTCTTTCCCGGTCAAACCCGCCCATCCGCTACCGTATAAGCGCCCGTAAACATTTCCGAAATTCGAAGCCTCCAAGTAAACCCACGGAGACGGTTCCTCGCTTCTTCGTCTCGGAGCGCAAGCGCTCTGAAGTTCACTGACATCGCTGAGGGTGAGCCTTAAAGGGGGTAGAACCGGCGGTTTGGTCGAACTCGCGAGCCAACCGTATCTCTGGCATCGACCGTCCTATCGCTGTGTCACGATCTCTTGAAATTATCCGCGAGAACGAGTACTGCGAGTCAACGCGAACGGCATCAGATAAACGGAAAGAAAAAGAAATAACATTGTTTTCTTAGTCGGATACTCGAAGTCGTGTTTTCCGATTGACATGGATTGTTGATCGTAAAGTCGAAGTCGCTTAATGGCCGGGAAGCCGTAGAAATGGATTGCGCACAGTGTATACATATATACACGCTATAGCAACATATGTAGGTACAGAGGGTGCGTTTCCATAGGGTAGTATACGTGGCCGATATACCAATGAAACTTTATGGTCCTAATACAATCTTGCGTTATCAGCAGGTAGCAACCTGGCAATAAAGGCCAACAAACGCGCAAATGCAAGGATCTTATCACTCAGGTAAAAGGGCACGAAGCCTATTCCTGGTTGTAATTTCGGTAATTTCCCAACGTTGCCCAAAGTTTAGTTCCTCGAATGCCCGGCAGGGCCACGCATTTCAATGCGATGCTGCTGTACACATCCCTAAGTGATTCTGGATTGATGCGCTAATGACTGTTTCGTATTCATTGCAGCGAACGTGAACCGGTACCTTTCTCCGGTCTCCCCCCTCCGCCCCCCCTCTCTACTTTACCACGTTCGTTTATCAGGACGCCTTCGACGGATTCTTTCCATAGATAAAACCTCTCCAGTCCTACCTTACCCTTTACTCCTTTATTCAGCAATTTACTTGTCTCTTTCTCTCTCTCGCAGCCCCCAGCCTCTTCCTCTCCACGTAACCTTCCTCCATCTATTCTGTATACGCACAGACGGATCCTCTCTCGATTGTTCCAAACGTCGAGGGGCACCAGAGGTAGGGGGTTGCCATGCGCAGGATGATTTTCCTGCATAGGGTTAGCTGACAAAGCAATACGGCACTGCCATCGCCACGCTCGAACGGTTAACGTTACACGGTTAGCACGGTTTGCATTTTGTATGCAAATTATAGCGCAGCATACCTACGCGATTGCAAATGCCCCTCGACGCGCTAACGAAGAGAGTTGACGTGAATCAGGATCGAGGGTGTCCCGTTTCGAGGGGAGGTTGACGTAGGTGTGTCAAGGGAAGGAAAAAGAGAAAAAGAGAAAAACAAAACACATGGCAGACAGTCGTGGGGAAAGGTACGAGTGCGATCGATGATACGTTCCTATACCTTCGTCCCTTGAGCTTCTCTTTCTCACCCCTTGCACCCTATACGTATACCCCCTTCTTCTTCTCCACTAGGAACTTCCACTTCCTCCTTCACCCTTCCGCCGCCTCTTCTCGTGTTCGCTGCTTCAATGTCACGGCCTCTACAATTTTCGTGTCTGAGCACCAGACCCGACCTTTTGAACCTAGCTTTTCTAATTAGTAAATGCACGTCTTAAAACTAGGCATCGCCCTCTCAGAGAGCTCCTGGCTGCTGCGGCGCTTCTGCTTTATGCTCTGCAGCTTGCTCGTGGCTTAGCTTCGTCTCCTTGGAATTAGAATATTTATGGCTTTTTAATGGCCGACTTGAGACAACGAGCGTGATACCGGACCGAGTCTCCTTAAGATCGGCTTGCACTTTTTTTTTGGCGACGATCGAACGGACTTAATTAGGCAGACGGTACTATCGTTCTCGACCATCCTACCGAGAGACTGTCTCTCTCGCTCTCTAAATCCTTTTATCATTTTCCTCGACTTGTCCCTTTTTTTTATCTCTTTATCTTCCTCCTTGCACTCTGCGTACCTCCTTTCTCCCTTTGTATTACGGCGACTCTTCTGACGGTTCGTTTATCGCGCCATACGCTTCGCTACCGGAAGTCCTCGACAACTGAAGCGCCGTTAAAATCCTCTGAGGATTTCTCGTCCGCTCCGTCGCGTCGCGGCCATTCTGCCATCGTCATTATTTCTATTGTTCTTTCGTGTCTCGCGAATTATTCTCGGATTTTATAATGCGCATGTATATATATATACGGTCACTAACGCATCACTTTACGCCTCTTTTGCACTTTATTTTTGGATACGAATTCCTTCGTTAGCTCGGCACGAGCATGGCTCCCTTCACTGACAAGTAACAGCTGCGGCTTTGAGGCTCGTAATGGTTTCTGCCTGGGCAAGAAGCTAGCTCGGCGTCTTGCCGCTTTGGACTCTGCTTAATTAAACAAGATATCAGTACCTCGGGCCAGTCTTTTCAGACCTTTCTTATCCCGGTACTCTTGAGCGATCTCAGACGCTCCGTAGACTTCTCGAGGGTAGAGATGGCCCTCGGGATGGTTGTGCGAGGAGGCTAAGAAGGGACGGAAGGAGAGCCAGAAGCGTCTTAACAAAGTCCCGAAATTTCTTTTTAGACGCTTTGTCTCTGGAACTTTTTTATTCGGCAAATTGCTGGTCCTCGACAAAGTGTTCCAAAGACGCTGGAAGGAACAACGAGAATACCTTTCAACCCGACCACGATATATCTAATATACTATATCCTGTGTTAAATTCGTCATTAATTCGAACAAGTATTCCGAGTATCGCTATGACAATGAATTTACGAAAATACTTTCTGTCCGAAGGAAGCTCGCGTTTACATCACGATAAAATTAGAATAAAGACACGGAGCTTACCACTTGCGGGTTCAGGGATTATGATATAAACAGGTTATTCCTGGCCGCAATTACATTGTAATCTACGGCACTTTAGCCGGCTGGCTAGTTTGTAGGTGAAACCGTTTAGAACGCCCACATCACCGATAAGGATAAAAAGGAAGTACTGCAAGCAGTTCATTAGCTGCTCTCACGTAAGGAATCATGAAAACAATCAAGATTGAATATATCAACAATATTAAAGTATTCGTATATACAGTGTATATGTGTATATATACACGCATAAAGTTTTCGTTATTTAACGCGAATCTTTCGAGGCTTTTAGCTACCCACGAATTACCTACTTGGACGCCCTAGCGAAATTTCTCTCTGTGAATGATTTCTCTCTGTCCAAGTATGGTGGTAATGGACCAAGGGTAGAAAAGAATCTTATAAAAGATCCTTCGCGCAACGCGATCCCTTTTATAGCGAGGAAACATTCTCACTTTGGATAACAACCATACTCCAAGCACCATGAATCGTACGAATGCTCGTGTGACAACGTATCTCGTTTCTTGACATTTTATTTCGTATCGGTAAAAAATATAGTTCTTTTGCGATATTCATGAAAATCTAAAAAAGAAATCGTGATGCGTGTATACCGTTCGCACCTTACCTCCTTCCGAGGGTGGCAAAAGCGGTAAACCTCTCGACATAGCCGGAAAGAGGAAATAACATTTTCAAGGTTTAAAGTCGATACGGATGCTACGGGTGCGATACGTTTGAACGTTATACGAAAGGGATCTAAGAGTCTCTGAAAGCTTGGTTGGAAGGCCTTTGCGAAGACGTAGGTCGTGCCTGAAAGTTTAATGCCCGTTTCAGTGTCGAGTAGACGCCGATTCTTTTTCCTTTGACTTTTCGTAATTTTAACATCAGATTTTCGCTTACTTGAACCGATCTCGCGAAATATTGCTTAACGATGCCCGAGTCTGCGTGATACCTGCAGCTTCATAGAGTGGACGTTTCACGTGTAAATGATGAATTGAGATCGACGGATTTCAACGGGATACCGTTTTATGATTATTTTGACAGTTACTTATCGCTGGGTGCATATAGAGTCACGAGTATACTCGAAACTTCCGGTTTTCAATAATACACACGACATTCCAAGTTACGACGGCTTTTCATTCGCATATAAATTCAATTGGCCATATTCCCGTATACACGGACATCTTGCAAAGTCCTGGCTGATCTTAAACTGCAGTTGCGACGAGGAGCGTCGACGTGAACCTTAAGTGCGCGGCAATAAGTTTTATTCCTCAAAATAGTTCGCATATTTGCATATAATTTCACTTGGACTCTCGAGATACTCGGTTACGGGTTTTTACGAGTGTGCCCGAAAGTATTCCTGGTCTAGCTCTCCGATACTGCAGGAAGTCACGAAATATTCAAATGACCACGATTACGGTGTCCGTTTTTTTCGGGGAATTGCCATTAGGCTGAACTTCCCGTCGATATGCTTATATACACACACCAGTGCTGCCATCTGTACTTGACCCGTAGCTATGTAACGTCGTCTCCAGGAATCTCTAGCAATTCTTTCAGGCAGCTGCTACCGAAGGCAGGTGGAGCACTTGGCGAGTCACGCGTTACGGCACTGATAGTAAAATCGAAATAACGACCTCCTCGTTATCGCGAAATTAGATCACGCGGCAGGGAAATTGCATTTCTTACGCTGAGAAACTCCCTATCGCCATTCTCTTTATCCCTGTACACCCTTTCCTTTTCGGTCGCTATTCCTTGGCTCCATTCTAGTACCGCCCTCTCTCTCCCTCTCACTAAGGTAATAACCGTTCCTCCTACCCCTGACACGTAACCTACGTAATTAGCCGCGAAACTTTCAAGGTTGAATACCCACCTAGAAAATAGTACCGGAGCCGTACGGCAGAGCCCGTAGAGGGCTGAAGCCCAGAGCCCGTAAGCTACTTAAGAGCATTTGCATGAAATACGATCGGCGGGAAACACCTACGGACGCCTTTCGTGCCGTAAAACATTTTGACGAGCACCGAGTTAGGTATGTACCTTTTCCACGGCTCAACTTTAACGTCGAGCCTTCCCATTTGCAAGCTATGTCTTCAGAGTACCTCGAGAAGGTCAAACGTTTCGAGTTGGATTTTCCACTAGGAGCTACGACGGTCTCGAGTCAGCTATCCCATAGGAACTCCTCTTGCTTGTCTTCTTTAGGAAAAAAGGAAACTATTTACCTTCTTAAAGGTATACATTGATCTTGATACGGGCCGCTAACATACTATAGGAATAAATACTAGCTGGACCAAAAAAGAGATGCTGCAGTAGCAAGTGGAAAAGTCCGTATACGTGCATAGACATTTTTCTTCAACCGAAGGAAAGAGTAACGATCCTGTTTTGCGCAAGGTGGACTCCAGTAGGTTTCACCCTATCCCAGCCGGAACTACGTCTGTGGGATGTGCCAGTCGTAAAACTAAAATATCCAAATACCCGAAAGACCACACGTCTCCGAGTAGTCAAGTTACCCTGCTGGTTTACATAGTGACGTGGAGTTACGCCTGAGCAGAAGACGAACGTGTCTTTCGGCCAAGATATCACCACTATCCTGCAACGAAGTGTCCATATCTCGCTCAAGATATACCCGCATCCCACTACCTTTATTACGTCTCGTAGTTTCGTCTCTGATGACGGCTGTATACCGCAATACGCGTATATGCATGATAACCAGGAAGTAGCGAAGCTCAAATTCAAGCCTTGTTGGGCACTTACAATACATCGCTCTCTCAAGCAAATAAGGCAAATGTACAAAGTCTGCTGGCACGTAGGAACTCTGAGTCGTTTACCTTCTCACCTCTCTGCCTCCCATTCTTCGTGCTGCTTTAAGTATGACGCTCGTGTCCGTGACGGGGATGCTTAAAGATGCGAAAACACACCCCTGACGATAACTTCACTATGTAACTGATAAGAGTTGCGATTTGTAAGTGCTTCCGTCATTCTCACTGTGACCACTCCAAGAATACCGAATGCGTCACTAAATATTCACGAAGCGAATTCGACATGGTAGGCTAAGTGA
>JAYRCB010000291.1:535147-548670 GCA_036026315.1 Trachelus stipa | reverse complement strand
ACCTTGTTTTTCTTAGTCAGGCCGGAAACTTATCAATCCACCCTCGTATATATATATATATATATATATATATATATATTTATATAGCTACATTTTTCCTCCAGATCATTAGATTTCCACGTCATATACAACACCTGAGCTCTTGTCGCTACGCAGCATCCGGGAATAGCTCTTGCTAAAAGTATCATCGTATCTGGTCCTTGGATCAATTCTGAAGTCGGTTTAACGAACCGAGAAAAAGATTCTGTCGCGAGTCACGAAGGAAAGTCCTGACCTCCATAAAAATTCTAGGGGATACTATCAGTATCAAGGGTTGAATCTTCGCTAGGGGTTTATTGTGACAATCAGTCATGATTGTCAAAGCTTTCAGTACCCTTGCTGATTTTTTCTCATCTCTCTCTCTCTCTCTCTCACGACACAGCACTGACAGTATCTTACTCACACGACACACCAATATTAAATATATCGCTCTAACCCACTATTTTTTTTTCTTTCGTCAAAACCATAGAAACAGTTGATACCTCTGTATATCTAACGCCTATTATATCTTTCTTTGATAAAACCCCATATGTACCTGCTATCTCTCGTTATGTCATATACATATATGTACTATATATAATATCGTTCGTACTATATACTACACATATATATATACCTATATATATTTTCCCTTAATGTAATGCACGATCGCCGTACTAATTGGTTCTCTCGCTCCTTTTCGCTCTGTTATTAATTTACGTAATGTCCTACCAGTCACACATGTAACAACGTTCCTGTCGCTAATGCAGTGAATTGCGAACTAAAAAAGAATAGCTCGATAGCCTACGAAGTAACGTGATTAGAACTGTTACGAGTATGGATTTTAGAGTCGGAGTAGCGGCGAGGAAGGATTGTCGCCGAGCCAGAGCAGCGACTACGAGGATCAAGAAGAAATAGAAAGTCAACATTCGGCGGCCGTCCATACAGTACGTGATCACAATCCTTGTTTGATCTTTGCTTTCCACCCCCGCACGATTCTGACGCTTGCACGAGCGTTCAGCTGTCTGGATTAATGTATTGTTCTTAAATCCCAAAGTTCGATGCATGTCAAAGATACCATAGAGATTTGTTGGTGTTTTTTTTGTTCGTATCATCAAACCCAAAATCTGTGCTTGCATTGTTACTGTGCATTATGAATTTTATACCCTGTGTCCGTACGTTCCGAACACTTTGCTAAATTATTGTTTTAACAGAAAAAATACAACACGATCTTTTTGGCGAATTCTTTTCAGACCTTACCCGAACATACTCCCGATAAACAATTGTATTATACTATACTGCTATCACACTTGCGAGGGTACACGGAAAACGACTCCACCGACAAGTCGACCTCGCGCTTAAGAGCGATGCTCCGATATTTTTATTAAATTCGAGTGTTCTTGACGTGTTAATTAATTTTCTTTATTTATTCTCATCTTGCATGATTTCGATGAGAAGAATTGAGAACGTTCACTTGATTTTTTTTTCTGTCGATCAGTCACTGTATATTTAATATTTTTGGTACGGACGATACGTATCACGGCACGTCGTCATGATAATGGATGACGGAAATCAATCGGCAAGGAGAAACCGTTCTCGATCAGGCGCGCAAATGAAATGACTGTATTACTTGAACTTCTGATCTTGCTATTGTAGTCGGAAGCGAGCGCATTGCTGGAGGGAGATGCCAGAGCAGGGATAGCAGGAAGAGCGAGAAATTTGAGGCACGACGTGCAGCGTAAGATTTCGAGACTTCGACAGGACAGAGCGTCCTCGGAAGCTTTTCCCTGCAGTGCAAGTAGCGTAGAGAGTCTTCCCAGTGGAAGTGGTTCCAGTACGCAAGCCTTGGTACGAGCCGGAAGTAATCATAGCTCTATATCCTGCGAGGATAGGGACGCCATCAGTCCAACGTCAATTGGTCCTGTTCTCTGTAGAGCAAGAGCACTCGTTGATTACACGCCTAGTCCTTACGATAAGGACGCTTTGAAGTTCAAGGTTTGTGTCTGAGATATCGTTACGCCATAGATGCCTTTTATGTAGATTTATAGGAGTGGACAAAAAAGAAATTGGGTCATTGGATCGTATGCACCACTTGGTTATTATTTTGTTTTTTATTTTAGAAGGGAGACGTCATCGACGTTGTTCAGATGAACACGAGCGGGCTCTGGAAAGGTGTAGTAAATAACAGAATAGGACACTTCAAGTTCATAAATGTGGAGATTTTGAACGAGAGAGTACCGAGAGATCGACGTGGGGAATCGGAACGTGGAAAGTGGGGTCAAAGGTACAGACAGAAGCCTGGATCCGTTGAAGAGCTCTTGCAAAGAATGAATCTTCAGGTAGGGAACAAAGTTTTATGTAGGGCCTAGAACGTCATAGCACTTTTTAGGTTCAAGGATGACACGAACGCGCTTGTAATCTACCGACGAATTAGTTTTCTCTTGTGATGGTTTAGAAGTGGATGGACAATTTAAAAAAAATTATTTTCACTCTTGATGCGATTTATTACTGTCGTTTGTGCAGGAACATATTTCTGTGTTTGTACTGAACGGATACGAGGACCTGGAACTGTTCAGAGAATTGGAACCAGCGGATCTTGATTATCTGGGCATTCATCAGCCGGAACATCGTGCTAAGATACTCACAGCTGTTCAGTTACTTCATGATCTACAATGTGAGAATTAGTAAAAATATCTAAAGCCACTTTTTAGAATGTCTACGCTTTGGACTCTGAAAAAATAATTTGTACCGGTACCGGATCACGGGAGCAGATTACATTGTGAAATTTATCTTGTTTCTGCTTCAGCTGGAAGCGAAGGGGACTTGGCCTCTAGTTCCGAAGGGGATGAGATTAACCGGCTGGCTTTAACCTCAGGTCAAACTTCCGGGCATTGCTCACCGTTCAGCAGGCGACAATTCCCTCGTGACTCCGGATGTTACGATGCTCATAAGAACTCTACGAGACGCAACATAAGCCCGGAAACCAAGAAGCTGACAAGGGAGAATAATCTTGACACAACCTCCCAGAACAAATGTGGTGAGAATCCTCTGATAGAGTCGAAAGACGATTTTCACCCGAATATACCAATTTCGAGTGGCATCCAGAAGGAAACTCAGTTCGAGAAGTCACCCCTGTTACGAGGCGGAAATGTCAGGTTCATCGCGAAGAGGGGTAACTTTGGTGAGACTGTCGTCATCGAGGATGCCTGCGAAGGTAGCCATAAACTCAGTATGGTGAAATACGTCGTAGGCGGAAGTTCCGACCTGGGCCTTGGTTGCGAAAGCGGAAACGCATCCGCCAGTCTTAGCCAGAGAGGCTGTCTCAGTGAGAAATCAAGCGACTCTGGCGTGAGTTCATCTAGTCTTAGCTCAGCACCACCCCCTAGAGACAAAGCACTGGTGGCCGCTGCTGCTTCGGATTCTCCAACCAAGAACTTTGGCAACTTCAGTCGCGGTTCGCCCACGTCGCAGGGATCTGGGAATAAGAGTCAACCTAGCGATGCTCCGTTCCAGTAAAACGGAGAAAAATAATAGAGGGAAAAGGAAACGGAAACCCTTGAGAACAAGCGTATAACGGCTACCTATGACCCTTCGAGAAAGATACGCTTTTGAAGAAAGCAAAAAGAAACTTTTGACAAAAGAAACTTTTGGGTTTAAAGTGTGCCGGCTGAATGGGGAATTACGAAATTCTAAATAGCTGGAACCTGATACTTATTGATCTGATGACAGCGGACGGGGACAAAATATACAGGTAGGAATCAAAAAATACAAATCCCTCCTCCAAATCAAAGCGTGGAGGGTTCAAAGGGTTTCAAAATGTTATCCATGGGAGAACAATAAATTATATGACGTTACGTCCCGAAGCAACGATCTATAGAAACGATATTATTATTAGCCAACGTCCGTTATATTACAGCAGCAAACTATAGAGACTGTTAATTAATTGTCAAAGAGAGAGTTACACGTTTAATACCTTTGGCGTTTATTACCCAATCTCGTAACTACTCTCTCAGGCCGCTCAGACCTCATGATCCAATCTGAAGCTTCGCCGATCGTTCACCGAATAATAATCGTCTAAGTAAGTTCTATGTGATACGATAGCAATAGATTAATCAAAGAAGTAGGTAGTAATGATTCGCGAAGTTAATGAGTGTCAATCAGATTCGCGTATGGACGCGAATCGAAGTGCAAAATAAAAGAAATTGAACGATAATTACGTAACTTTATATTTGACGCTACTTAAAGAAGTAAAATGTTCATTTTAATTATTTCTCTTTTGGCTCAAAGCCAAGTTTAAATATCTGAATTAATAAAGTCATTAATATACAATTCTGAAAAAGATATAAGAATTGTTTCATACAAGAAAAAGTATAGTTAGGCATTAAACTCCTCGAATACTCATGTGTTATGTGTATGTAAAATTTTTGGAGCACATCATTTTCTCATGATTTTTTTTCTCAAACGATAAGTCAATCAGATATTATCGCATAAGAGTGTAAAGGTCTTGGATGATATGTAAATTAGTAGAATGGATAAAGAAGCTGCATGCATTGATATCACAGCATATGAAGTGCGTATGGCTAATGACGACCGACAATCTCCACCATTGCCATAATTAGTCCTCTGATGCGATGGTGAATTGTAAGATACGTGTACATTGACAATTACGGGATGATTGAAAGTTAATGAGAAGTTTGTACATAGGTATATAATTATACATAGAATACAGGTACCCATAGTGGACCTAGCGATGTTTTGTATCGAACCTACACCTTTGCCAAAACTTAAGATTAGAGTAGGTATTATAGATATATACAACAATGTTGGATCTTGTGTACATCTTTGTATAGTGTAAAATGATACGACTGTAGCGATTGACGCAAACTATTGCGAACGAGAAGAAAAACAAAAAGTGGTTGTAAAAGAAGTGGAGAGCGAAGTTGTATGAATGTGAAGCGAGAGATATGTAATTCCTGTAGTAAATATTAAGAAAACAAAAAAGAGCCGTAGGAATCACATTAGGCCGTGTATGTACATATGAGAAACACCCGCATTCTAAGCACACGATTCAAAGATCGACTCACCTCGAAAGCAATGAACGTTATGTAATTAATTAAGGGTTAATTAAATGATGCATGCCCACCTCTCCATCATTATCTACATACGTAGGTTAATAAATAAGATACATGCTTTCCAACGAGTCCGTCGCGCCCTTTTGCTGGCTGCCACTTCGTCATTATGAAGCTCGGCCGGTCGATTGCATCGAAGAACCAAAACGTCGTGATCCTTCGATAATTTAATTGATCGAATTGGTTTGTCAGGGATCGATATTGTATTAATGTATTAATCGTTAATAATTTTCGCAGTCTGGGCGATGCTTTCACTATCGCGCAGGCGCCTCAGCTTAACGATACACTGTCCACACTGCCACAGAAAAATCTCAGCCAAATTCTGTATATATATATAGTGTTACAAGTTTTTCATCCCCCGTTGACGGGAGATCATTAACATTTTGATTGGCGACGAGTCGGGGGATGGGAAAAATGTTGTACAGAAAATTGATACAAGTGGGGAGCAAAATGTCATAGATTTTTACCAATTTAATATTCGAGCCACCGTAGAATCCGATGAGATATAATAATATTAATATTAATGATTACCTACAATTTGTTAACGACGTACGGGCTTCGGTGATATTGCTGTAGATTATCCGTTCCATTAAGTAAATAGAGTGTGTAGAAGGAGTAAAATGTTAATTAGTAACGAGTTTATGAAATACATACTATAAATAGAGACAGTCGTGATTTTATTAGCTCGGACGATACACAGCATTCAATGTAAATTCACTCTACGTAGACCTAATAGCCGTAACCGAATTAGATAAATTAAATGATTAAAGTTAGTCAGGAAATTTAAATGATAATTATTCCTAAAAGAGGCTATAAGTCTGTTCTAATTCACATACTGCAAACGAATGGGAAAAAAACACGAAGCAAAAAAAGAAACGAAGAATTGAAAGACGAATGACGAATGATAGTGTCGTTAATGAAGAAGAGAGTGTTGATAGACGCTGACGATGATGACAATTATATTGATCGTAAGGGGCTAAATGAGAATGATGACGCTGATGACGATGATAAAGTTGCTAATTGCCTGGCATAAAATTTAATTAGTTAGTGGTCTAGTCCATTATTGAGAAGTAACGATATTGTACATAAAAATTTAGTGACGAACATCGCGCGAGAGTCACTAAACTTTTTATAAACTGATTTTGTATTTATTGATTAATTGCGGGATTAGAGGTTACAATTATAATTCCTTCTCTTTTTTTTTTCGTATCATTTCGAACGATAACTGTTAATTTATTGACTGTGAATAGAAATAAACGATGGAAGAATAACAAAAGAATGTCACTCATTTACGTCATCGCAAACAGGATTCTTTCAGCAACAGTGAATTCACGCCATGTTGGAAAAGTCAATGCTCCAAGAAGTAGGTTTGTACATTAATTCAAGAGTGTTTCTTTCTTTTTTTTATTTATAAGTAAGATATATCGCAAATAAATAAATGTAAATTTCATGCAGTACACCGTTAACGAAGGTCTAAGATAAAGCTGATAATTTCGGTAGTAAATCATATAATAATGTCGGTAACAGTCACAAATCAAAAGCAAAATTATGTATTGTCAGTCATTTATTCAGTGACAACTTCACCTCCCTAATCAACGGTTTCTGTACTTTGCCCATGTTGCGAAGTTGTTCCACAAACATGAGAAACCAAGCCTGTTAGCTGGGATTGTCGAGGCATTAAGGAGAAGAAGTTTAGGCATGACAAATGGTATGTTCCGTAGCTCCCGTTGAAACCCAAAAGTCAAGTTTGAAGCGTCAGAGTTAGAGCCTACCGTTGAAAAGCCTATGGTAACCATAACCTTAGCACAGTCGGAAACAAAAGTGATAACTACACGTTGAATAATATTCCCTCGGCCAGACTAACAAAAAGGACGGAAATAAAACACCAATCAGAAATCTCTTTCATAATAACAGTTTACTGTTTCGGTTTTAACCGAAAAGTCTTTAAACTTTAGATCTCACCTTAATATATATTTAGAAATTAATAACACAGCAACCGTTCTTAGGAATTTAACTGCCTCCCTTTATCTCTATACATACCCATAGCAGACATGGCAAAGTTATTAACAAGTTCGATTCCTTCGATATTCCCAATAAATTTTACATCATCGAGTGAACGATGTACCGTCAAAAGCCTCCTCCGTATACAACAGTAGCAGAGTATACAGAGTAATCGCGACGCAGTTATTTGTTCGATCGCGAGAGACCCTGTTATCAGTCTTCGTGACGTTGTCTTTGTTAACGTATGGCGCGACGTGAAATTGTCTATTAGCTAACGCGAAATAATTAATTACTCAACTCCTAATTAATCGAAGCGAATCAGCTTTATGCGTATTGCTCGCAGGGAAACACGCGAGTACTTCCACTTCAATATTTGTATACGTACCAGCACTGGCTGCCGATCTAGTCTGTGCTGAATATTCCCTGGTGTGAAAGTAACCCTGGTATATAACTATATCGATGATTACTTCATCTTCTGCCTCGCACGCAAGTTTTGCTGGACGCGTGTATTTGCCTTACGTGCAATTATACTTATTGGTATACGAGCTGGTACGAGGTAGAACCAATAAAGGGTAAGTAAGTAAACGTTATCGTGTTGAAGTAATAATTGCAGGATGGTCAGCACGTGTTGAGATATTGCATATTGGAGGATGATGGTAATTTGTTGTGGCTGATTTTTTTTTTATATTGGTTGGAAGCTGGAAAATTATTACTGAGACGTATAAGCCGTTGCGGATCGATTAGACATATTGATTGGAGCAAGATGGTAATGGGGGATGATTTGATAAAAAATATTTATTACACCAGGGCAACTATTACACGTGTTACGTTACTGAAGATGCTGTACGCCTTATACCATACAGTTTGTTTATATCGTGTAAAAGTCTCGGAATCTTATTACACGGTATATATTATAGTACAAATTGCATGGAAAATTTAACAAAAATAATTGCACGAATATAATTATACAATATATCACGTATCACGTAGAGCCTCACAGTGAAAGTTGCATGTACCGGTATTAATTCTCAAAGGCTGTAAAAGAGCTGTATGAAAAACGGGTACAAGCTATTAATCTCTAACCTTCCCCATCGTATCTTATTAATAATTGAAAAACTATTCGGACACGTACAAAGTGCTGTCTGCGTATAACCCATCCACTTGAGAATAACCATCAGACTTAAGACAGGGAACCACTTGCGCCAAAGCGCAGCCATTTCGAGTACCTAGAGTCATCGATTAATTTCATCCTTCCCTGGATACCGCACGAGTTCAGTATAACTATCATCAGTTTGTTTAACAGCAATATACATTTGTAAACCAAGTTAGACACCAATTATTACTCAAGTGTTCCAACTTGTTCCTGAAATCAAGTTGAGCCACTGTAAACGTGAACTTGTCCTCAAAGGCATCTCGTGCGTAAGAAGATGGCGGATACTTGACAAAATGTTTTGCACTATCAAGTTCACTGGCGCATAAAGTCAATCACAGCCCTTGGGTAACAAGTACGTTATAGGTACATGCACGGATGCTGGGGAAGTTCTTGAAAGTCTGGTACCATAAACATCTATAGAGATCATGGAACAAGAGTCGTTGGAGAACATTGGAGAACAATAACTAGGCGGGCATCGATCGTCCTTGTGGAAACACTGAGACAGCACATGGCTTCGTGGCAGCGATCTCAGCCGTTGAGTATAGTACATAGCTGTATATAATATATATATATATATACACGTTATGATAAATGACAATAGTATGTATATGTGCATCCTTTATGCAGACTTGCCACTGAGAATTATATTTACTTACAGTTCACTGTCTCATCACTCCTCGTTACGAACAGGAACAACATTCCCATTAATATCGCGATAGAAACGCAGCGCGAAATGCGCCATAGATAACGGTTGAGGGTAGATAGGTACGTACGTAGATAGGGGTGGTTATAGGGGTAGGTGGGTACAGAGCAGTGCTTCGTTGCTTGGTATTAGTTCAGTTAGGTATGTGTATTCAGTTAGGTAGGTATACCGACTCCCTGCCTATTTCGCAAATGAAGGCACCTATGTGTGTTTAGGTTAATAGCATGTCAAATGGTACATATATATATGTATATACACAAAGGGGTTGAAACGCATCGGGTTGCACGTAGGTACCTATTTATTTATGTACTTGGCCTGACTCTCGCGCTATACACCCACTTCCCCTCCCCAGCGTCATCCGCGAATTTACGAGGGTAGTTCCTGTTTGTCTTGCTGCTATCTCGAATCGCTGATTTTCGCGAAGGCTCCCGAAGGGATGAGGACTTCCACGTTTCTAGTATATAACCATGTCGTGGGGGGTGGGGCGAGGGGTGGGAGGACTCTGTGCACAGAATGCGTTTCCTCTGCGGGTCCTTTTATCATGATCGTTTGCTCAGCCTATAAGACTGGCACCGAGTTCGTTCGCTTGAGTTGAGAGTTAAATTGGCGAAATCACTGATTTTCACTGGCGAAACCTTTCTTCGCGTTAATTTGCATAATTTAGTGAGGCCAGGTGGTATTTACGAGCAATTAGCAGGTACGATTAAGACGGCGGATTACCGATAGAAAATGCTTGGACCATTTCGATAAGTCAGAATTAGAATTAATGATTAGAATGTTATGAATGAATGAATTAGAATAGAATTAGATGATTAAAATTTTTCAACCCTTGCGTTGGTACATCTTCGTCATTACGCGAGACTCACGTCAGATCTCTCGGAATTAAAGGAGTCGGAGCTTCGTTTCGATAATTACATCCGATACGCCGTTAATTAGTGACGTTAATGGCCTCAATATTTGCTCGTGGCACGTTGCCTTTTGCGGTACTTCAACATTCTAATTAGATGGAAAACTGGCTTCCGATGTCCCAGACAAATTGTATGGAAGCTGTCTGATTAACGTGTCGATAGTGATAATTATTATTAATTAGGAAGACGTGTTACTGGGTGGCTATTAAAATAACGTATTGATTTAAAAATTGAAGTGCTTATATATATATATATATACTTTTACATTCAAGCTATACAATTTCCGGTTATCTTCGATGATACTAATATTATATATATATACCAGGGTATTCGTAAGGTATATTCTCACATACATATGTGTACCACACTGTATATACATATAAAGCATGTAGGAAGCACCTGCGGACTAATAGTACGACGAAGATTGGTTACCCGTCGTATTCAAGGTACTGAAATAAGTGCTCAAAGGAGATACAAGACAAGTCTTGGTTTTAAACGAGCCCTTCCCATTAATAACGTAGAGAGCATGGCGCTGCGAGGGTTGCACCTATAAATCCATTTAACAGATGTAGGTGGGAGGTAATAGGTGGTAGTTGAGAAGGAATGGATTCGAAATTGGATTTATATAACCGGTGATATCGTAAGGTGAATTTTAATGGTTATTCAACTAAGGGATGAAAATATTTATTTTTTAAATCAAACGATACCTAACCTCCCTTAATGGATTTTTTCCCGAAAGACCACGAATCGGTACTTGTATACCTACAACATATCCTGATGCCAAGAGCAGGAGATTCGCAAATATTTTAAGAACAAGAAAAGGAGTGCATCGCGATAAAAAGGCGAATCCGTATGGAACATGAGGAAAAACAAGATAGCAAAACCATTATAGAAAAATGATCAATGATTCTATATATTTTAAAGTGTCAAAAGCCGTAGTCATATGTATAAGTAAATACAATATTTGTATTTATAATATATAGTAAAAATTGCATTTATTTTATTTATTATATATTTTTTTATTTATCCAACATAGCTAATACCTTATTTCGAATTACCGTTATGCAAGCGGAATGCGTATATTCAAATAATTATGATGATACGTCATGGACACAGGTAAATAAACAAATATGTATATGCACAGCCATAATTGGTAGCAGTGGGAGTTGCTTGAAGGGCTCGCATATAGACGCAGAGGTGTTGTGTGATCTAATTGAGCGACTTGGGGCTGTTAGGCCGAGTACATAGGTCGGATTTTGACAAATTTCCCAAGTGTATATACATAGGTACACATACATACAGTAGGTTACAGGTCGAACGTAGAAATGGATAACCAGCTGTGTTCAACCTACAGTCCCTTTTCAGTCCCTTTGTTATACATATATGCTATAGCATACAACATATATCAACAAAACCGTCGATACTTTGTTTCCATTAATATACAACCATTGGCAAAAGCGCTCGGCTTCCCACGAAAATTGTCGCAAATTAAACTTCTCCACGCCCGCATCCACAGCCAATGCATTTTCTCTATGTTGCACCCGATGTCGATTTTCGATTTTCGAATCGAGCTGTATATTAGCTATTGGCTTCTATTGGCACGATAAATATCAGACAGGAGAATTATATAGGCCATTCGCGACTAACCAGCCGTGGTAGAAGCTGCATATAAGTCGACGAGGATTTGCTAACCGGATGTTACCTACGTAAACCCTTTCTCACAGTTTCCCTCAGTAATTTATTCTCATACGATAAAAAAACATGGTATGCTCGAATAACCTTTACTCAGCACAGATTAAAATCCGTGTGGAGTAAGTTTCATAAAAAATTAAAATAGTGAAAATATCGACCTTCACCCTAATTTTTTTAAATCTCCATCCCCAAATCGTAATCTCCCTTTGCCTCGTCGAGTTAATCAGCGTGTAATCGCATTCGGTGAGAATTAACAGGAAAGTAAGTTTCTTATCTAAGCTCAAAGTTGAAGGGTATATAGAATAAGATCGGATACCATTAATGGAAATTCTATAATGATGGGAAAACGGAGAGAAATCGAACCGAGTAAATATCATGAACAAGTCGCGTTTCTGAATTCACATGAAAAATGATTACTTAAGGGATGCCTTGAATTCTTTTTTTTTCGTTTTCTTGAATCCTTAAGACGGTTATACTAGCCCCAACTTCATATTCGCCTTGGGACGTATCGAGGGTAGAAGTTGAGCTCTAAAATGATCCTGGATAGTTGAAGTATGTGGCTATACGTACACCGCTGAGACTGGCAATATTGAGACGGGTTAAATCCTTGGGAAATTGGTTCATTTATCGCACACTGGCATCACACAAACCACCGTACCCACCCCGTCTTCTATCCTGAGATAGGCGAAGGATCTAACCTTCGACACAGACCGAGATACCTTCGTCCCGATTCGTCTTTTTTTCTCCTTATACCACCCTTGGCTGATACGAAAGTACGATCAAGAACGTATTTTGAATATTACGTTAAAATATTATTCACGGAAATTGAACGAAAGTCACGTTTACAACAAGAGGTAGGTAATAAAAAGTATAATATTTTTGAGAAAATTCTCAATCCAAAATGAAAATAATTTAATTCTACTTCAACAGATATAATGTATATTTATCAAATTAAAATCTTTTTTTAAATTTATCACAAGGGAAGATATGACCAGTTAAAGGTGTGATAAAATATTTTTCACATGATACCAAACGCTACCACGAGGATCATACTGGGGTGATGAGAATATCTTGGAAGAATTGCTCCGGGAAATGCTGAAAAATTGATGCTCCGTTCGCCGAATCGTAGAAGATTATTTCCTACGAGTACTTTGACAAATATCGCGAATCTGGAAAGATTATTCTTTTATTATGGCGCCAGTACCGTTCTATGCTCGCCGCAGTAGCGTATCCTGTCCCGGGTGGACTAGTGAACTTTCAGGAAACTGCTCGGCTTATGTGTGACAAAGCGTGCCTGTAATATCGGCAATTGAATCCTCGTGATAAAACGAAGCTATTTGTAAGAGGATTTGAGATTGCACAGACTCCCGGTAAATATTATATAAAATCCTAAGGATTTGTCAAGCTAATCGCAACTCTAACCCGAGTCAAAGAACCTCGAACACTTTAACTACGTTAAGGATTCACGTGAATGCTTGAATATAATACTACCAGCATACATCCACTATATCATAATGCGTCTCTGTAATATTCCAGGCGATTAAGATTTCTTAAGAAACTTTTTTCAGCACTAAGATTTAATGACGAGAAAAATGATCCTTTTATATCCGCATGCATCTTCAACTGGCAGCATCCCAACGTATAAGTTTCTATAGCAATAAGCCAGTTTAAAGGCCAACAGCAACATTAATTCCGTCTGAGGTCTAAATGGGGTTGCCACTGGGAAACGAGTTTCGAAGAAAAGAGTTTGCAAGTCTAAAGCCGTGGGTAACGAAGTAATTAATGTAACCCAGTAACCCGGTTGTCTAAATAGCTAACGGAGTTTGGCTGGAGGTTGTGCAGTTAATACGAGGGTGGATTGATAAGTTTCCGGCCTGACCAAGAAATGGCGCCACTAGGCCTACCTGAAGGTGACATTT
>JAYRCB010000291.1:372714-535047 GCA_036026315.1 Trachelus stipa | reverse complement strand
CGAAGTAATTAATGTAACCCAGTAACCCGGTTGTCTAAATAGCTAACGGAGTTTGGCTGGAGGTTGTGCAGTTAATAGGTTCAGCACCAAGAGGCAGAAGAGAAGTCCGCTCATCTGTAGTGCTTGGGACTACGATAACCTCCGCTCGCCTCATCTTCCTGAAAACCCTAACTTCGGGGCCAACTACGAAATTGCTAGTTGCCAGTTAATTAACCAGCCAGAAATCATTGGTGCGAAAATACTTGTTTATCAATAAAAATATAAATAAACATTTTTATCGTACCCTTACAATTCCCACGGTACAGACTTTATCTACGTAGTATCGGCAGGACCTCAATTCAAATATGAAGTTTCTCATTTTTTATCTTCCTTTATTCAATAGGAACATCCAAGAGAAATTCTACAGACATATTGACAGTACCGTAGCCCAGTAACGGCAGCAACAGACATTCTTCGTTCGCGATACGTTTGATGAAATACACGAGGGATACGTTTTCGTAAAGTTTCCGGATTTCCGAGTGAACGAACATCCGTCTGAAAATCAAACGATTCGAGAATTTCTTCGATCTTTAGTCAATGTAAGGATTAAGGTACGGAAGACTCATTATTTCTAAGAAGTAAGTCCTTGGCCAGAAGTAAACGTAAAAGTAGCAAAGTTCTGTGGCGCATCTTAGAGTTTCATCCCCGTTCCCCTGACTCGATTTGCCAGACTAGGGGGTTGCTGGCGTTATAGTACATAGAAACGAAGTAGCAAGCCCGGAGGAGAGTGGTAAGCGGTGGCGGATAGAGACGGAAGGGGTCCGAGGGGACGGACGAAGGGGTAGAAGAAAGTCACTTTTCAAAGTAACCGCCTTTTCGAGACTCGGAGAAAAGCAGAATCTATTCAGACAGCCATGGGCAGCCTCGGGCTCAGGATCTCTCAGCAATTGCCTTTGATTCCTTCAGCTAATACGAGGAGAATCTGAATGCCGCCGACTCCCTAGCCTTACCTTGCGAAAAGAAGCAAGGAAGAGAACCCAGGACACTTCGCTACAACTACGACTATTTTTCCTAAGAACGAGTACTTGCTTCCAGATAGACTTCAACCCTCGTCATCCTCCTCTTACATCCCTCAGGAATCCTCTCTGGCTTCTACGCTCTACAGACTTTCTATTATGCCGGAGACGTTATAGATTTTCTATTTAGAATAAGTGCTCGATGCGTTTTACTCTATTGAGTCATTTTTACACGATTTATCGTGACTAATCGCTGCTCGTATGAAATTGAGTGCTGCACTTTTTCTGTGTACTATATACTATATGCACGTACAGTCGATCGACAAGTTCAATGTGGTTTTTTGACACCTGGAAAACGATTCGAACAAAAACACGTGGCTCTGCATACAATTTTTGTCACGTAATGCGATTCCGTGATTTTATGAAAAGTAACGTGTGATTTGCTAAAAATTGTATTTCTTGCGAATTCTCCAAAAAAAAAAACTGAACTCATGAACCGACTGTATACGGTACATATACTGTATGTATACATACAGCTTATAGCAATCTGCTATATTTTCTACATTGAATCGACGTGTGAAGAGAATGTGCTCTTACTTTATAAAGCGTACACCCTCCCAGTGAGTTTTCAATTTAAACTTTTGCGAAAAGTTCTCTTTGCGTTTACTGCGGTTTTCGAGACTCAACCTTCTTCCATTAGTATCCTGAATCCTTCCTTCTCTATGTACTTTCTTCGTTTACCTACATTTCCTTCAGTTCCCTTATTCTATGTGCAGAGATCCTCTTATCGAGACTACCTAGAGTCCTGAAACGCATGACGCACCTATAGTAATTAAGAGTTACCCCTTTCTATATCTATAGCCTCTCTACGTCCAATGAAAAATTATCCGCGTCCTGAGAACGGAATTAGCGACAGCAGCGGAAACGAATGTGATTAATGAATCCGTAAATTAGAAGATGCCGCTCGGCTCGTGATTCATACTCTTTTTTTCTCTCCATGGTTTATTAAAATCATTACGAGTTTTTCTGATATCGACAAACCTATGAAAAATCATGAATTTCATTTATCTTATTAAAAGAAAAATCATCCTTTTTATAAAACATCATGACCGTCACGTTATATTTTCCAAAAAGTTCTATGGGGTTATGCCACATAAAAACGTATATACGCTAGACTCTTGAAAAATGCACGTGTCACCCATATGCATGGCAGTCAACAAATTATTCACAAGAGACGTATCACCTGAAGTTGGTTATACTACAGAAATCAGACAACTTCAGGTGGTACGTTTCACATGAATAATGACGCAACGAAATAAAACATTATTATACTCAAACGCAAAAATGAACTTGTTCATATTACTGAATTTTTTTAAATCATTTATTTCAATAATTCTATATAAAATCTGTGTATGCATAACGTAGTCATCGATTGACTATAGCTGATTCTACATCGCGGTATACGTATAGCATAATAGACTACAGATTCTGCAACTGACAGGCAGGCAAGTATGAAGCGGCAGTAAGTTGTATTCAAATAGAACTATAGCATGCAGTATACAGAGTTCGTGTACTGACGCAACGATCCAATTTATTATCATGTTACTTTCCCACGTACTCCTGTCTTATGAGGGATTCTATTATGCGCAAAATATTTAGATCGAATCGCTCTGGAAGGATTGAACATATTTATTCATACCTGTCAAAATGTTATATAAATGGTGATTCGTATTATGCAGTTCAGAGTTACCCACGGTACACCAGACAACATAGTCCGAAAGTGATTGATACGTGGAATAAAAAAAAGTAGAATAAAACAAATCCGATAGGACTTATTGGCTTTAAAAAATAAAGCGTAAAATACATCACAAATTGTCCCACGTAAATTTCACGAGGTTATAGGAATTACGTATTTATTAATTTATACTTTTAATCAAATTTGTATTTTTACTTAAAAAATATATTTTTATCAAAATATTTCACTGTTTTATTCCAACCGCATAATGCTGAGTAAAAAATTGCCATTTTCCATTCCTTCAAAATTGGATGTATCGTAAATAATTGATTAATTAAAAATATGAATTCATTACCAGGGAATAATTAAATGTCCGAAAATATTGATGATGAATTTACGAGGGTGTTTGTAATAAAATTTGAACGCTTACACAGTATTTAAATGATGCACTAGATCAGTCGAATGATTCGATTAAAAACTATGATATTCCTATTATAATAATTTTTACGATCATCGCTTGGGATTCGAATCCAGGGCAATTCGAATTTACAGAATGACATTTGTTGCAGATGAGAATCGTGTTGTGACGATAACTCTGACAAATATTTACGTTTCGATGCGTTACGAAGTCCCTGAAAACGTAATGGCGATCAGTGTCTGCGTTTCTAGCGTAACGATAATGGATGAGTTTTGTAATGGATATCTACCATATCCCATTTCGATGTTTGATGGGAAGGAATCATTTTTCCGTTGTATTGAGATGTTAGGCTCTCAAACTCTATAACTATACATGTATACAAATCTACGTAAATCCACGAATTTATACCTTTTAGCAAATTTTCATTGCTCCCGTTTAATAAACGTAATAGGTGCTCAGAGAAAACTGTACTCGAAGCCATGCGAGATGCTTGAATAATTCTCGTACTCTACATTATTTTTTGCATTGTACCAGCTTTCCAAATGGAAAAACGGATTTGCACCCTACTCGTAGCTTCTATGCAGAGACATATATTGATTATCCTATATACATATATAATATATCGATATCGTAAATCCGTTTACCTAAATAATCCGAAAATCGATAAACGGTAAAAAAATAACGACCCGTATATACCTGTGCTAAAAATTTGCAAACATAAACTTCTCATTTCCATAATTCGATGTCAGATCAGCATACAAGGTTGTCCTAGGCTGTGATAAAATTTTTCAAGAGCATTTTACCTAAGGCGAGCACGATCGTAAAAACGTTAAGAACCTTAGCTGTCGCAAATTTATATCGCGATGCCATTAGGATATTTTTCTTGAAAAATTGATGTGAAGAACCGTACGAAACGGTCATTGGCGGTCGGGGCATCGAATTTTCGTATATAAAAGACATTAAGCAGGGATCCGATGGAATAATAGGCACAGGACCCCGCTGTTTTAGAGCCTGTCTCAGATTCAATCACGCCTTTATGCCTCTCTTTATTGCCCTTGCGCACGTCGATTTATACTTCGCTCGTTTGAAATGGCCCTTATTCTCCCAGCTACAAAAATATACCATCGATGCATTACTACCATGCTTTAAATCACAACACATCTCAGGCGTCTCAGTAAACCCGACTTCTAGACACCGTTGCATCCTTGACGATCTCTCATACCAGGGTGTCCTATTGGATCAACCCTAAAAGAGGTTAGGCAGTAGGTATATATACAATACATAAATCCATAAAACGTCAGAAAAATGTCAATGTAATAATACACAGCTAATAATACCGTCGCAATAGGATAGGTAAACAACCCTTATTTGTCCAATACAATCTCATGTTGTACAGCCGTCTAGACTATAGACTATATACAAGTATCTCGTTAATTCAAGTTCTATTCGTACCTGTCCTAGGTATGACCTCATTCTCTAAAGCTGGAACAAGATTAATAGGGGTCGCATTTTATGCTTAGGACAAATAATAGATCGATGTAGTCATTTGATGCGAAACCAGACCAGACGAGACGCAGCACAACGCTGACACAAGCGTCGGGGGTGCTCAGACAAGGAGGGCTCTTCGTCGCGGCGCTTCCATCCACTTGTATGCTTACCGACGCCATCTACTCATCCTTCCATCCACCTCTGATACGTATACCGACGTTAAGCATACACATAAAAACAAGCTACGCGCGTATGCTCGTATGTATATTGTGCGCTGCACACAACCTGCCAGAATTGTACACTGAGAATGAAGGTACAGGTGAATCTATATATATATATAGATCCTTCTGCAACTTCTCTCAGCCACTTTCTGACACCTCGAAATTACAGGGGTGAGCTTCAGTGGGTAGGATTGTCTAGAGAATTGTTAAATGCATTTCCTAAAGACTAAAATTTCTACACGTGCACTACCATACTGAGAAATGAGAGATCAAGGGGGTTGTGTATATATACATATACATATATGGGTGTCTGTGTATTATATATATGAGATGACGTCGATAGATGCTGCGTGAAATTCAATAGCGTAAGTTAATCCTTGGGACTGATTCGCCCAGACATCCCTGTCGTATTGGATAAAAGGGGTGAGCAATTGTTGCACGGAATTGGAAGAGAGCCGCGATACCGTGAGAGAGTTTACAAAAAAAGTCCTCACCCTCTCCTAGCACAGTACGCGACAAGTCGTATTAATCGGATGAAACTGTCGGCTTGTATTGCATTATTAAACGGCAGCTGGTTGTTGCGAATAACGCAGACGATCGAGCAGTACGTAGCGAGAAAAATGTGTGTTTTTCATGAAACAGTATGACGTTGGAGTACCGAGAGAAAAAGGTATTTTCCAAAAATCTTATCAATATCATAACCTGTATTTTATTATGTCGAACGTATCTGTAATCAACTGCGATTTCATAATAAAAATTTTATTATATTTAAGAGAAATTAAAATTTAACGATTTTTTAAGTAACTCCCGTCTATGAAAACTAAACGAATTTTTATGTTTCCTGTTACGTCGATACTGTTTTAGAAATATTTGTCGTGGACGTATTTACAAAATATGATACCAACGTCCTTGTATGTATATACGAGGTATTCTAAAATTATCAGATCTACGAAGTATGGAAGTTAGGGAGGCATCAAAGATCATGAAAATTTTTTTTTGTCCGGAATTTCTTAGTTTTCAAATGGGAGCAGTTTCAAATCGACCAATCAGAACGAGAGACCAACAGAAATGGTAGAGCTACTAGGTATTGGACGATGTCGAATAACACTTCAATCATTCGATGCTTTCTTGAAAGGCAGACGGCTATCAATTACGGCTTGTTATACACACGTGTACTTTGTATTACGTAAATCACGAGATTTTCCAAAAATATCAAAAGGAATCCTCAATAGGTTGAAAGTTATTCCGAGTCCCGATACACATTAAGGTTATGTCATACTCCTTTTTCGTAAGTGATAAAAAAAATGAATATCCAATAGCGAACACGCAGAATAAGAAAAAGGAAAAGAATGATAAGAGAGCAAATACAAATTATAGTTGACGCGTTTCTCGAAACTGTATCACTCGGACTAGAGGTCATTAGGTGTCGGCGATTGGAAAATTTATTATCGTACCGTTAATGTTGCTGCTATATACTGCAGATGATATTCAAGCCCATCGCGCTCATTAATATTGCGCTTACCTAACGTTACGACGATACATGTTCAGAAAAGCGTACGTTCGCTATGTCAGCAGAATTATTCGGTACGGCTGCTGCTGTCATTCGCGTGGTAGATTCGGTTAATGAGGATGCTCCCCGTTTGTTCGTGTCAGCGCATTGCGCATTCATTTTGCGTATCGCGGAAACAGTGACTACAAAGGCTCCGCAGTCGACTATCTGTGTTATAATTCGTTGAATATACTTGTATTAATGTACGGAATAAAATTTGACGTAAAATTTATTGCGAAATTGAAGAAAAATTTTTGCACAGTTACGTCACACTGCGTTTTCTTGCCTCCGGGTAAAACTTAAAAAGTTCAGCTCTACTCCCGCATCAATCATACGTTAATTACAAACTATGAATAAGTATAATTACGATGATCCCGGACTGAGCTAAGTGCAATATAATTGCCGGGCTTACCGGCCCGATAGAAACAACAAAGTCCATTACCTAGCATCCCAGGCGTTTGTATTATTTTTTTGAATTACACCAGTTCAAATTTATTTCGTTATTTCTCAGACAACTTTCAGTCCGCTCGAGCGTAGCTACGTCGCTACGTATATTCAGGCAGTTAAATTATTTGCGATTATGGAAAAGTAAGGGAGTGAGACGCGTTACGTGAATTAAAAAATATTGTTATTCGCATATCACGCGGGTAATTACTTGCAATTTTTTTGCAAACCCCTTTTCGAAAGTGCATATCAGGATACCAGTGGACAACGTAGCAGATGTAATTTTCCCTGTGGCTAACGCGCAGCATGCAACTACCCCCACCCTGCCCAACGTAATACCCACCACCGAAATAGGAAAATTTGCTGCGACATTTACAAAAAATTGTTAATTGGCACGCTGAGCTGCCTATTTACACCTCCATAGACACTTGATCCATTTTCGCTAATTGGCACGCCGGTCAAAGTGCTTTTTGGCATTTGCGGTACGAATCGATTTTCTTTCTTGACACTACGCCACCCCTATTTGAACGTAAGTCGTATTTTTCTATGCCTCGTGCCAAATCACCGTTCGAATTACCATCATGAATAATGAAAAAATGAAATTCGATGACAAACTTAATACGTAACTACCATTAGAAACGTTTTTCGTTTTTATTTACCAATAAATTTCTAAATAGTGATATAGTCCTCGAATTCGCGTAAGGGTAGGTTCTGACCAATAATAGCTATTCTTTGGTATTGACCGAAAGTTCATATATGTATTGTCGATAGTATTTCTAAGGGTTTCACATTCTGTATTGAACATAATGTAACGCGATCTGTAGTAAATGCCGTATATGTATAATCTATAGTATATCCACTGAAACTAGATACCTTTATCCGCGTTCGAATAGCGGAATTTCGTGAGTATTTGCCAAGCTGTAACTTCGAAAAGTTATACCAGGAGACATCAATTGGAATTTCTGCCATTGTCTTCTTGCAGTGGATTTCGTGGTTGGTCGCTTTACCGTTTTCGTAATAAATGTTTCAAGGCTTACATTGTGTATAAGAAAGCCGCAGCGTTGTGAATTTTTTCCACTCTTGCATCCAGAAAAGTTCTAGGATGCGCCACGGGGTTTTACGTTAAATTACAAAAGAAGTTTTTCGCTGTAAAGTTACACGATGCAGAGTTCGAGCACGTATTCGAGTAAACACCGATCGAAAAGTTAGTTGCAGTTAAAATGGAGACTCGCGTTCGTAAAAGCTGATGGCTGGCAAACAATCCACATCAGGGGGTTAGGAAGCTGCAATGTTTCGAAGTGGGTCAATTTCTGAGGCAGAATGGATCGCTACACTCGAAATTTCCCATTTGCTCAAGTCAATAGGAGGCAGATCCGGAAATCGAGTTAGATTGTCGTATTATTTAGAGAAGAGACTGACCTTGCGACAGATTTTTGATGATTTTACACGAAATCAGAACCAAGTACTTTTTCCAAGTGAATTGAGAAAACTTTTTCAACGTTTATTATACCGATCGCACGATAATCGCGTATACGGCAAATAGAAATGAACGTATCACGCTGGTATTAGCTAATTACGAAATAGATGTCCCATACTCATCTTCCATGTCCCAGATGTCTTTGTTACTTACCCTGAGCAATGTTCTCGCAATGAGAATTCAAATCCACGCGGTCGTCAAAAATTTAACGAATGTCTTCCAAGTCCCATATTATCAAGCACTTCGCGTAATGCGGGTGGCAAATATTTAGCCGGGAGCAAGGAAGCCAAATTAAAAACGCGCAGAAGGACTCGGCAATAGTCGAGCGGGTGTCTGGGAATGCTATAATTAGGGGTAAGTGCGTTAATGAGGACCCGTATTTACCCGCAGGCGTGGAAGCAGCCCTTTCAGCCATTGTGTGTCTGCCGACTGTATTGTCATCTCAGTTTCTATGAGAACATCGCCAGTCGATGTTACTGTCTTAGTAATTTCGAAAATTCAATCCGATTTCGAGCCTTATAAAATCACAAATATATCCCAGACCCCGAAAAAGCTTAGGGATGAAGAATTAGGGAGAACGTTGGGGGTTGAAAATTTCAAGGATACAGTAAGTATACCGCGATAAGCACACGTGTCAAGTATGAAATATCGAATTGAATGACTTTTTTAGATCGTAAATATTGAATATTCTCAAAAAGAAATCGCATGGGATAAAGGACTCCATTAACGGAATCTACCACTGCGGTTTGCGTCGATGCTGTGTCAACAGAAAAATCGTTGGTAAAATATTGGGAAATAGAAGCACGAAAAGAAACGTGCGACGTGACGCATCTCCTATAAGAGGGTTGTAAAAAAAAAAGCCTTTAACTTTAGTATGCTACTGTACACGTTCTGATCCTGTGAAAGCATCCAGCCATCCAGCACCACTCCCCTCCTTTAAAGTTCCTCCCTCTCAGCCCCAGGAGGAGATCCGTTCAATGTCAGGGTCCTCTCCCTGCTATTCCCATTCCATATAACAGACGTATATTTCCACTTGTACGTGTACGGAGTTCCTCTCTTCTCCGTAAACTCACACCCTTAAAAAAAGCTACGACACATCACTACCAACCACTCGCCACCCCCGTTAGGTTCGATGTTTTAATTACTAGATGCAACCGCGCGACACAAGCCGTGGTCTCTAATTTTTTTGTCTTTCACCTTGAAAATCCCACTGGCACCAAGTCAAGCCTCTTCGCTCTGGACCACATCAAAAGTTGTAAGGGCTGCGTGAACCGCACTCGTTTCACTTTATTATTGTCTTTGACTCATTATTTTTTATTTTCTTGTAAATTATACGGAAACACGCCTAGAAACAAGGAAAGTTATTAGTCACCATGTATAGTATTAATGGTTTCTATTCCCAAATGAATGACACTACGGTTATGCGAACTATGGTACCTATGTCGTATAAAAAAGCTGATTTACGTTTTATAGCGTTACGGCAGAAGAGCTTTAATTTCAGCCTCGAGATTAGAGAGCTTTTACAGCGCCTGAGGTACCGCGAATGAAAATGGAAGTAAGGCTTTTTCTTACCGCGAATGATAAGTATAAGCGTATTATTTTTATGGCTCAGAGAATATATATATATATAAACCACGTATATATATATTGTAGATCCGTGCTTTACCAGTTGTTAACGTTAAGAATTCATCACACGTGCTCCGCTCGGCGCCGGGGTCACGGTCTGCTACTTCCTTTGACCCCTGTACTTGATTTACTCGACACGGTATTAGATCGCGCGTTTCTTTTATTTTTCCTCATTTTCCAGGTGTACATCCCGGAATAAGCTAGCAACGCAATCCGTCCTTTCCCTTTGTATAAAAATATTCCTCACGGCGTTTCCGTCATCAGGAACACGTCCGGCAGGATTTATCGCGGCCAAAGAGTGGCACGACGTCTCACATAACTTGGAACTTTCGCGCGTTTACTCAAGCTCGGAAAATTATCCACCCCCTTTGTCCTCGTATCTCTGGATTCGGCCTGTGTGTCCCGACGGAGATGAGTTTTCATCTTAACTCTCTAACGCTACTATACCTAGTAGGTATCCGACCTATTCCTACCTCCAACACTGTATAAAGACCCAGCTACGGTCCCAGGATTCCCTTAGCAGCGCCATGGCGAAAATAACTCGAAAGTTCCGGCAGCAATCGCCGCCGCGAATTACACGATCGTGATCAGCATGGCTGCATCGGCTAAAATCGGCGCGTAAGGAATCCCTTGGAGTATGCAAGGCGGGCAGTTCTTGCCCGAATGATCTCACTATTAGCAACCCCCATGAGAACTATTTACAACGGCGATAATGACCGAGGCGTAACAGGGTTCGCCGTACCTGCACAATCTACTCCCTTTATGGAACCTTACTCCATTAACAGGGTAGCGCCCCAAGGAGAGGGATGAGCCAGCCAAATTGCGACCTCTGACTTTATTACGACCTACCAAACGATCTTGGAGAGTCGATCCAGCTGGTTGCGACTCTTGAGAGCTCTGTTCCTTGATGGTATTGATAACTGAAAAAAAATTCCTTGAGGAATAATTCTGTAAACTTGACTAAAGGTAAGTCGAGGTGAACCTGTGGTAGTAAATTTTTTGAAAATTCATTCGAATCATTCACTCGTTCGGTGGATGATGTCAAACTTGGAAAATTCAACGTGACAGACTTTCAACGACCACGTGCATCGGTATGACGTATAGTTATCTACGGTAAAGTCGTATAAGAATAACGCGTGTAGATGCTTCAGCTTGTGCCAGCAGGAGAGCATGCTTCGAATAATGTTCTCCGTTCCAAGTGCTGCTATCCCGTACGTAGGAGTACTGAAGTTCCCTGGTGACACGCAGGGATGCATCACGATGGGAGGTGTTGTATGCATGTCACGCATCGTTTTGAGAGAACCCCCTCAATTCACTCTATCTCTCTTTCTCTCTTGTTCTCCCTGCAAGAACAGTTGAAAGTGTACAAGAGTCAGCGACACTCCCCAAGTCGAAGTGCCATAAAAAGTTATGCACGTATACTATATTTAGCATGATAAAGCGTATTGGAAAAAAAAAACGATCCCAGCATCCCTCTTAAAACTCTCACTGGACAGTAACAATCATAATTCTCACAAGAGATACCGATAACCTCCAGATCTTGACGATCGATAATAAACTAAGGGAGAATAACGAAAAGGTATCTGCTGGTGGGAATCGATCATAGATTACGCAAAGTTATCGAGCGTGTCACGCGTCACACGAGGTACACTAATCCAGCGAGCTGTCATTCGCGAACAAGAAATAATAGGACACGTCGAGAGGACCATGTGCGATACGGATGTGCCTGACGCAACGATGGACCGCTGGACCAAAGTGAGATTGGCTTATTCTTTCTGGTATTGTGAGTATTGTGTGACTCGGTCGGTGGGATTAAAATTTCAACCGACGTAAAAAAAAAGAGTCGAGAAGGTGAGGCGGAGGGACACGAAAAACAGAACCACACACGCACGGGGGTCGGCAGGTGGAAGAGGGTGGCAGTGGTGGAAACGAAAAAGGGAAACAAAGATAATACGCGTTTCGTGCACTTGTGTCGGTCAACACGAAAAGTCTCGTACTCGACTGGCGTTCATTCGTTGGCAATCCTGCTGCTATTGTCCCTGTCGCTTCGCTCTACCCCATCAAATGCACTCCACTCGATCAAAAATACTATGCCACAAGTTACCAAGGGTACATACGAGCGTCCATCTCCCTGCTAGTCGTTCCCGAATGAAATATAATATGCATGTCTAGCGTGTGACAAGTGGTCTACCCTGCGATATTATTCAAATGTTTTTTTCAAAACGAATTGCCGCCCAGTACCAACCTAACAGTCACGTCGTGAGTGTCCCAGTCAAAATTCACTGTCAAACTACCGTGCTGGTTAACGTTGAATCTATGACGTTACTACCAGATCTTCACGACATCTACGATCTTGGAAGCTCGGGTCTTCAAAGTTCTGACATTTGATTTCAGATCACGTATTTTTAGACAGGATGACAATGCTCCTGTCAGAGACGTCATGTAGAGATCATCATTACCAGACCAATGGTATGTCTTCTTATTTATTACTATCTGACGTGGAAGCTGCAGAAGCATTGTTGTGTCATCGGGTCAGACTGGGCTGAAGAGAGAGGAGGGTGCTAAGCTTCATCACTCACGATCCAGCCAACTTTATGAGCCAGACTTCGTTTTACGAGATCTGCCGGTGCGACTTTAGTACAGCCATCAGCAGAGATTAATTCGAGATGGGTCCATAGTTTTTTCGGTTGTTGACGCTACACGTGCTATGAAACGAAATCTTAATCTCCATTGGTTGTGTGGGTGTAGAACGAACGTGACACTTGAGCAGCGAGACTCGGAATATAATACATAGAAGATGGTACCTTTAAAGGCAAAGTTCGGGTATTTCTTTCTGATATAGATTATACGGGGAGTATATCGAGGGAGTTAATTTTGCACGATCCGTAGGAGTTAATTAAAAAATTCTAGTGAATTTTGTCCTATATCTTTTTTTATCGGGACGATATTCCCGCTCGTGTAATTCAACGAATTTTTCTCTTACGGTCTCGCTAGCTTCGATACCTAGTTTAAATATTCCCGCTTCAATTTATTCCATCTCTCTCTCCCTCTCTCTCTATTTTTTGGTTATATATAGTATACTCCTCTATAGTTCTCTCTCACTATTCCTATCCGCTCGAGTTTCGAGTGTAATGAATAATGAGCGACCGTGCTACAACCTGTCCAGATCTTATCTGGTCCACTGTCAACATCCAACTAATATCTCGTACAACGTGGCGGGTTAATTGGAAGAGCCTCGAGTTCTAAGCAGTATTTTCAAAAGCTTAAATCACGTTCGCACAACGCGAAGCGTAACCTTACGCGAAGAAACTTTTCGCGCTTACGAGTGGCCGCGTACGGTACCGCATAGCTTAAAGGGAATACGCAATGCTGCATTGACATTACCAAGATGATTTATACGAATTGTATATTTATTCTAGATGCGTTCTTATTCATTTTCCTTATAAGACTTCAGTCATTACGATATTTAAACGACATATAACGCAGAGTCGAACAAGTTCATCATAAATACGAAAAGCCGACGGAATCTTTGCGCGTAAATTCAAAAACTGAGATAAAACGGCATAAACGTGGATTTAGAAAAAATTCGAAAAAAAATTTATTTTGTTTTATTTTTTCATCAATTCTTATACACGTGATCATCTTAATCATAAGATCACCTTAAATTAGGTTAGGTCGGAATTATTGAATTTAATTATGCTCGATGCTTTCACAGATAGTTTTGATGAAACTATTTCGCGAAATTTCGCACTTAATAGATTGCCATTCGATCTTAAGAATTCTCAGTTCTCCGTGAGAAAAGCAATTAGTGCATTCCGTTTATTCGAAAAATTGCTGATGAGGTACTACGGAGATGTAGATAGTCGGGATGGTGTAAAATCCTGCAGTAAATTATTATTTATAATTAAATACCTGCCGTGAAAAAAAAAGAAGAGAAAGTTCTGCGAATAGCGCTGCTAGCAGATCTTGAGACTTAATCTCATAATGCAACCGGTAGACGAGACAAATAAAAACTTCATGGAATGTCAGATTATAACGAACGAGACGGCTGCTGCCACATTTTTCTTTATTGTCGTTTGAGGTTGTAAATAAATAAAAAAATATTTCACAATTGTGCAATACGGTAAAGTCCTGGCAAAGGATGAATATTTATAATAATCAGCAGCACTATAGTGAGAAGAAAAAAAAATTTTTTCACTATATTGTCCCACGCATAAAGTAGGTAATGGGGAAATAAGAAAGAGTTTTTAGCCAACCCTTTTTTTGTACCCTCGCTCTGCACCCTTGTAATTATCTGTGCTACCCCTTAAATAATACATTCATCCATTCTTGGGGGTTTAAAAACTTTTTCTAGTCACTGCAACGCACCTCTGAGATTTTTCCATTCTCTCGGCTGCTTATTACAAAGTTTCCGGATAAGAAGTTAACAAGCAATTCGTTATCTAAATTTATTATCTTAATTTGTCGAAGTCCTCGGCAAAAAGTGTGCATAGAAAAGTTAGTGCACTCTTGGTTACGAGAGTGGCTTATCTAGATTGTGCTCATTGTTTTCGGGATATCGTTTATCCCGGAGAAATACAATCCCCTTCCCAAGGCAACCTTCGTAGTCGTGGAAAAAGAATATATTGGAGTTTTTTAACGTTTATCGGTTTTATATTCAAATCTGTATCAGATCATAACATTTTGGTATAATCAATCGGTAACTGGCCATTGATGTTCTAATATGATTAAAAAAATGTGGATTGCCTTTAGAATATATACATACATGAATAAATTCAATAGCTCAAGTTGATTGATTCCAATAAAATGCCATAGTCGGACCCAGCCTCAAGGGTAGTTCAATGATGGTTCATCTATTATCAATATACAATTAAAATCGATTATTAATATAATATTATCGTTTGATATAAGCTGACCAATCGGAAATTAAGGTAGAGTAAGATATAGGTATACTGTGAAATCTGGTATCCGGTGTGGAGACTAATTCGTTCTATACGTTCCACTAGGGTGCTTTCAACGGTGTCATTTTTCACATGGGCCAAGGAAAAAGTTGGATCCCCATAACCGGGCAAATAAATTGCTTACAAAAAAAAAATAAAAAAAATAAAACCGTCGGCCACCCTCTCGCTAAGTTTTTTTCCAAGGCAATGAACAAATTAATACAAGCACCGGATCTCTGAGACGGATAAGAATTAACCGCGTCGCTCGTTCGGGATGAGTGGAAGAGAACGAAAAAATAAAAGGAAAAAGAGAATGACCCAGAAAAAGAAAAGAAAAGGAGTAGAGCAAACTACGAGGGATGAACGACGTAGAGAAATATGTCATCGTTATCGAAACAGACGACGTCGTGATATTCGGTTTCGCGAGGAAGACGGCTCGGTTCACTTTTGGACCGTAAAGGGAAATAAAAATCAAAGAGAGCCAAGAGGACCAAGAGAGGAGAAAAAAGAAAAAGAACAACAAGAAAGGAATCTCGATTGACGCTTTATTACGGTTTACTTGGTTGGCTTTGAAAGCCTATCCTATGATCATCTTTTGAGGAACGGACCATTTCAATTACGTAAATCTCGCTCGGTCAGTTTCATCTGACGCTTTGAAGGAAAATCCACTGGCACGAGAGAACGAAGGATTCGCCAAAAGGAGAAATATATTCTATCAGAAGGATTTGCTGATGCGACATTTCCTTAGGATTCAGAGGTACGAGAGCTTTGATCATCTCGCGGATATCTTGCGAAAATTTATTCCCACGACTAACCAAATTTTTTTTTCTTGGCTTGTCGAGTGTCGTCAAATACCTGAATGACATAGTATTCCTATATGCATGTATATATATTACACCACGGCTTTTTGCAAACAAAATAAAAATATTCTTAGTACATACAAATATCAAAGCCATACGCTTCGAAAAATATATATGGATCCATTTGAATAAATAAATATTAAAGTGATCGACGGATCGTTATTAATTTCGTAGTAGACACACATATATATATATCCCATCCCGTTATCCCACACATATAAATAATACAAGTACAAAAATTATATCTCGTTCCTCGAACGAACGTTTATTCGAAATTTGTATTAATTTATTTTTCACCACTTTCGGTATAAATTATCTTTCTACACAGGGAAAGGGATCGTATATGTCTCGATATGGAAATTTTCCTGTCTCTCCGAAATCCCCCTAGGACCAACCGGTTGTTTCGGCTGTACAGGTTTTTAATCAAAACATTAGCAATGCCCCCCCCCCCCTCGAACCCCTATCGTACCCACCCCCTCATCAGACCATCCATAGGTTTTCCACGGTTTTAACGGATTATTTTCTAGCGACGATGCACACCGCACGAATTCAAATGCGACAGCTGCTGTTTCACTTCCAGTGCATTAACCGTGCACTGTTCAGAGACGGGCTGACTGTGTGCTTTTACGTTCAACATTTTGCATGATTTTACGTGTCAGCGGCTCCGCCGCATAATAACCGCAAGTCCAGGCAAATTTTAATTACATATTCGCCACGCTTCGAAAAAGACTCGCGACCGATTTCACAAGCATTATGATTCGATAGTTAAAATCAACTACAGCATTATGAACTGCTACCCAGTTTGTGACAGTCACTGGAAAAAAGTCATATACTCTATATCAAAGAAAGTCTGAAGTACTATTTTTTTATTTTATTCTTATTAAACATATTTTCACTCGAAAACATTCTACAAACATCAACCAGTCACGTTCCAATCGAGCTTCTATTCATTTTTACAAATTCGTATCATAGATTCGACTGCGGCACCGATCAATGCCATCCGGGATGACGTACCGTTAAGAGTGACGAATAACGATGAGTCAACCTTCGCATGAACTTCGTCGCCGCTGCACTTGATTCCAATACGATGACGCAATAGCATAGCGCACAGCTACCTTTACTATCTCCACGTAGAACAGGTTTCCCTTGCCTTACGGCACGAACCTCCGAAGACTCTTCGAAATTGCAGGTTTTCAGTTATCCTCCTGACCATTTTGCATTTCGCATTTACCGTAAATTACAGGCGTCACCCGTTCCAGGAACGCGGTTAGGAATACATTTATCACTCGAAACTGAAGTTTACCGCATCGTACAGAACCCGTGCATTATGGTCTACAAATTATAGCGACCTCTATGGAACTTGCAAGGAACATTCCGCGGCGTCGGCAGCTAATTCACATTATATTGGAAACACGTTCCTATAAGGCCTGGTCTGCTAGCAGTATATGCACTGGCCTATCCGCTTGCCACACAGCATATAATATATCGATGGTCAGAAATATATTTACTCAATATCCATACATCGTTGATACATACGGAAACTCCTGGTAAATCCCTAAGCTATACCGAAAGTATAGGTATTATCGTGCCAGAAATAATGGGGATATTGGATGTTAAAATAAAAAATAATATCGAAACGAAATCGATAAAAAGATATAATAAACATGAAAACCAAACTGGGTGCGTTCGTTTATACGTTCGGTAAAAAATTGTCGAGCCTTCGAACGTTTTGGATAAGATCCAAAAGTGCCGCGTCTGATATTCACGCTTACGGTGTACGTACAGTGGCTAGGAGTTGGCTGAGAAACGACTTGCTTCCTTTTTTGTGCGGTTTCCGATTGTTCAAAAAAAAAAGGAAATAAGAAAATAACGTCGTTATACGGATAATACAAGAGGAAGAGGTCGTATTATACGGTGAAACTGCGAAAGTTCTTGCACGCGTTGAGCTAGCATAGCAATGGCGGAAGCTCCGACCCAGCTTTTATGAAGATAACATCTCTGCTTATGAGGCATAGCTTATCTCCACCCTCCCATAGATCTTTCGGCACACAGAAGCCTGTATTATACCGGAGCAGACTCCTTTATAATCCATTATAGTTTCTAAAACGCCAACACCCGTACCCGCAAGAAGCTGTTTACGAGCGAGATACTGCATACTCGTGGAATCGCTTAAGAAGTATGATTTACAAACGTTCTACGCCATCAACCTGAAGTCTATCTCTGGCTGATTCTCATGCGAGCAGCAAAACGTTAAATAGATTTTTCCGACGTCTTATACCCATCAAACCGCATTCCTAAGGTGCATGGTACCAGTCAGTCGCTTTCAGGATTATCTGTAGATCGCTTAATGAAAATGCATTCGCTTCAGCTAACGAAAACATCGTTGATCCTGACGAACCCGTTCTCCAAGAAAATCGAGAACTTTGTATGAATATCTTGGCCAGACTTCCATCCAGAGAGCGGGAAAGCACGACTGGTACAGTCTTGAGTGTCTTGATTTAATTTTTATCCTGAACTGTATCGAGCATGACGAAATTGTTCGACATTCTGTGGTATTATGTATGCTATAGGTATGATCATACATATAGATATTGCATGGGTGGATTTTAACCCCCGGGATAAAACCTCGCACACATGGTTAACACATTCCTGTAAACCACCATGAATTGTCCTCCTGAGCATAAAGGTTTTACGACTTCCGTGCCAACTAGGCCGAAGTAAAATTTCTGATATACGCTCGCCACCTGATACTGTGTCTTTTATTCCCTTGTGTACGTATCTTGATTTATATAGAAAACTTCAAGTTTCTCTTTCTTCATATTTTCTTTCCTTTTCTTTATTTTTTCACGGATCACTAAAGTTATCATTCCCCACAGCCATACGGGTTTTACCTTTATATTACATTAGACGTCGATGGAATAAAAATAACTTTTATCAATACATTTCGCCATTAGTGTGCATGTTGGATTTCACTTAAAGCTTTCATCAATTCCCATGAAGCATGAACGTAATGAATTTTATAAATTGCTCATAGATACGCAATCGACTTTACTAAAAGCTCACCCATCTAAGGAAATCGAGATAGTATGAAATATAAATGGACATATCGACAGCTACATAGTAGCACGTACAAGTCGGTGGAAAGTATATAAAAAGCATACCATAGGGAAGAACAAGTTCTAGTTATAATTCGATGATTCTAACGTTTTTGCATTTCTTCTCTATCACAGTCCAAAGTAATTCGAAAAATGACCACGTTGCTAGGTGACATGCTTTTGTTTCATTTTACTACCAACTGTAAAGCCTGCAAGTACATTCATACATGTTTACCAGCTGTAAAGAGCACTTAGTGAAAATTTCAGCTTGAAAAACGTTTAGTTAAGAGCTCTGTCTGGTCGCATTAAGTGCGAGTATAAAAAGTCTCGTTAGCGTAATGTCCGTCTCGGTTTCGTTAGTTGGCTGGATTCAAATGATGGCCACAAGGGAGTCTACAAAATTCTTGTAAAGTTTCTCGCGCAGATACAAAACTGATGTACACGCGACGAAGATAAAGATACCATTTCATAGACAAGACGAATAAGTTATCGTAGAAACAGGAGACAGTTAGACCAGGACTGTCGGATGTACTTTCTATGTATGCGATTCCATCACACCTTCATCCTCGTTTCCTCTAGGAGGGTGATAAATGCGCCGACACTGACATCAGAAAAATACACTCGCTTCCACTGCGCCAGTCGCAGCAGCTCCTTATCTCCCACCTTGAGCTACTCCTCCTGAGAAATGGCTCCACTTTAGAAAAAGAAGGTAGAAAAACTACGGATTTTTACACTGTATTTCCTTCCACTGTTTCACTGTAACAACTTGGTGAACGTACACGCGAATCAACATTTGTATAAGTGCGTTGTGCCGTTATGTTTTGAAAAGCGAATGGGACAATTATAATTGGCTTGGTGCTACATTTTTTCTTGAGCAATTTCAAAGTTTTACGAATACTCAGTGTTTCGTTAAATTAGAGGTACAGGTATATTCATAAACGCGTCATGAGTGGGCGCGATCGTTTATGTACTACGATGCAAGGAATACTAATCTTTAAATTAAATAATGGTTTCTTCTCGTGAATAATGGGAATTTTGAGCGGGACTGTATTGGAGAGCGAATTTGTATGTTGCGAATATAAAATATAATTTATTAATAAAATTATGACACCGAACGTATATCACAGGTTAAAAGGTAAGTCGCATGGCTTTGGGAAATCAAAGATCGTTAAATTGTTTTATAATGAAAGTCAGTACGGATTCCAGAACTTTGATTGTCTGTATTGCGATAAGTGCGTGCAATATCAGTATAAGTATTTCTAGCTTGTATATATGTTGTAATCTTTCCATTAATGCGACATAAATTCGACGTGATGCTCTGCTACTGAATTCACTTAGTCTTACCATTGTATGATGCAATTTTGCGTGTTCACTGCATTGCGATTCTGTAAACATTGAAGAGTCAGTGATTTGAATACTATAAAGTATGATAAAAGTTTAATTTTACCCATATTGTAGTAATGCTTTTCACGAGGGGCAGGCAAATACTTATCCAGCATAAGCTCTGCTAAGTTGGTAGTATTATCTACAGTCTTCAAGATACTAATCCCTGTTTCAGTAGACATGACTTTGTCCACCTGTCGCCAGCTATATACTCGTAAATAATGAGCTTTGTAATAAGTACGGAGTTTCATAATTCTCACTCTTTGTTTAGTTTCATGTTTTAAATCAATAAATGTTTGCACTGCTGGTTGGAAATGCTTTGAAACAATGGATTTTGTTCGGTCTAAAATCTGAAAAATAATTAATGTAAATTAGTAATATATCACGAAAATAAATATAGGTCTTAAGCTTCATTTATATTACCTCCTTTGGTTCTTCTTTAATAATAGGTAATTTCACTTCAACAAAATCAAGTCCTTGGCATAATGTTTTGTCCAGTGTATATATAGGCTTCTTCATTAAATGAGCAACTGCCAATGATTTTTCAAGAACTGCAGTAATAACAGTTTCGACAGTGCCGAATGCCCAACCAACCAACATATGTGTACCTTTTACTCGACCATAAACTTCAGTCGACTTATCCCATAAATAATTTACACTTGGTATTTGTAAAGCTCTTTCAAGAGCTTGAATACGGTGATCTGATAATTCTGTCTCCATATTTATTTTAAAGTATTCTTTTATGTCATCGGTAAGTTATATCACATTAAGTCCACTTCTTGCTGGACTTAAACTGTTGCCTTGAAATTAAAAAAAACATGAGTCGCAGAAGCTTAAAGATACTATCAAAGCAAATTAATTTTAACAATAATATCATGTATCTTCATTTCCAACTCCAAGAATGAAAAGAGATACTTCTGGTATCAATTCATATTAAAAATCTGACTATGATGTAATAAAAATTAAGCGAAACTAATAGCTTACTCGGTAGCTTGAAAAGTTACTCTGTACTAAATACAAACAAAAGGAAACATCCGCCCACACCCACACAATGTATTCAAAAAAAGAAGATTCTGTTTGGCAATTAACTCACCCAATCCGTAAATTATTTCCCCACGTGAAAACGTCACGGTCGTGTAGTCGTTTCTTCTAACGAGCTCGATCGTACCTTGATCTCTGACGCATTTCCACATGAATCTTGTTTACTTCGATCACTGTGACTGCTCTAGAATTTATTTATGTCCATTTTGCAAGATTTTCTCAACACATCATTCACCTTCCATCATTTTTCGTCGCAACACTTAAGATTACTTACTGAGAACATAGAGTGCGCTACTGTCATCTTCTTTCAGAAGCGCAGACTCTACTTATCAAGAGAAGTAGATTACGTTTGACGTTATCGACAACTAATACGTCCAAAAATATAGGTCAACCATAACTGTGCACCCATTACATAATTATATTCGAACACTGATATTGGAATAAATATGCACAAGATATTTTATGCAAAGAACTTTGCACGAGAAACTGTGCACAATTTATTTTGTACGATCTAAAAACTGTACACAGTCGATAATCTCTCTTAAAAAATACATTTTAGTATTACATGACAAAATATAGGAAATCATTTCATCATTTATTTAAACATTTATTTGTATAAAGTAACAAACATATACGATGAAAAATATAATGACTAAAATCAACGTATAAAAGTGTACAATTTCTCTTCAACATTTTTAACTTTATGCAAAATAAAAATTACACGAGTGTTTTGTAACCTTTTGGAACAGTGGTAACGCCAAAATATTGAGGCGCTTCCAAATAATGCAGCTTCAACAATAAAATACGTTGAAACATATATAAAGAAGTTCTGCTTATATAAATATACCGCAAGAGCTTTTAATCACCAAGGGTCATGCAAGACAAATAACATGAAATAATTACGATTTATTACTCAATGTTATCCTTTTCAACTTCCGACTGTCCGCTTGCTTGATTTTGTATTTCCGAAGTGCCAACGTCTTGTTCCGTAATAGTTTTCTGATCAATGTTAAGGAAATTTGTTAGATGTAAAATGGACACGACACTATTCATATAGTTAGACACATCTTCTTTTTTAATTGTTTTTAATTGTGCAGCTACCGAGTGATAGACACGATTGGCTGTTTTCGTTGACAACTGCCCAATAGTTTGTACGGCGTGCAAAACTTTGTTCTCATCCGCTGAGACTGGAGCTATAATCACGTTAAAAAAGTTACATACTTTATGTAAACACAAAAATAATGGTTAGGTTTTCATATATGATTCCCCTTTAATCATATTACCTGGCACAGATTCTTCTGGCTCTACAGGTGGAAAATAGTGATCCAATAAACGGTTTATTAGAACACTTGTGTTATCCACTCCCTCAACCGCCTTTGTGCCATATTTTGTACTGAGAATTTCATTAGCCTTTGATATACTAATATTCTTTAAAGTAGACGCTTGCTGAGTGGCTGATTCTTTGGCAGCAACAAGTTTCTCAATTGTTGGCTGTAACGAAGTGCTCATCACGTTCTTGGCCGCCTCGTAAATCTGCACATCAATAAAATGGATTCTCAAACTATGTTCTGTTATAAAAAAATAATAGAACAAATGGTCTCTTACCTCTTGTGGTGGTTTCTTGACAATCGGTACTTTTTGTTCGACGATATCCAAACCTTCGCATAGTTTCTGATCAACTACGTTGATTGGACCTTCCAATTTCTTTGCCAACGGAGCCGCTATGGGAGTTGCAGCCGATGCCGCAAAATGGACACCAGCTTCGGCATGACTGAGAGCCCAGTTTATCAAATGATGAGATTCCTTTATGTACGAATAGGTAGATCCTGTTTTTTCAATAGCTGAATGGATCATTGGGATATTACGTACACGATCCAGAACTTCGAAATGAGGAACTTCCTCACTGCTTGCAGTAATAGATGTCCCCACTGGCGTCGACATTGTAACTGAACAAAAATTCAAGAACGTCCTATTAAATAGATTGATTATAATAAGTCAATAGAAATTCTAGAAAATCTTTATTTTCAAGTCAGAATGTAAAGTTTACTTGGAATAATGATTTTAGTTAAATTTGATACTAAATTATCGTAGGTATTGTATTGATCTTATCGCAGGTGCGTTTATCGCCTTTAAAACTTTCTTGGTCGATCAAATTAATTTATAATAATTCCTATTGTAAGTATATTATTTATTATTAATATTACATTACTAATCATTACGTGTACGTAAAAATGTTATGGGTTAGATAATAGCATATTGAATGTTTAATTGCGATAAGAGCTAGACATATTATTCCAGTACAGTGACTCATCAAGGGAATGACTTGAGACTGGTTAATTCTCTTTAAGATATCTTCGATTCTGTGCAAGAGTCCTCTGTCTTTGAATGTCACGTTAAGATTGATTGCGGTTCTATTTATACATACTTATTATATTTTATGGGAGAAAGTATAAGGAAAGGAGCGAAACTACGCACACATGTATATGTGCCTGAAAGTATTTTTCACAAAAACTATTGTCAAATCTTTGAAATCACGCAAAATCTGTGAAAAGTATCGACATAATGACTTTGATTCTAGGAATATATGCAAATGTGGTCATATTTAATTTTTTTTAATCAAAACAGAACAGTCGTTGAGGTAATATAAATTTAAGTTCAAATGATTGTACTTCATGCTTTGAGTGCAGCAAGATAGCATCATATTATATTGTGTCATTTTTTTCTTTTTTTCTACATCTCATTGCCCACTACTACGTGCGATAAGACTCGTATCGTGAGCCTGTCGTATGATCTAATTTCAACCTTTGAATTTTTTGTAAAACTGAACTTTGATCCTTACTCAATAAGATCGTGTTACAGCGAAGGTACAAGATGGATCATTAGTAGTAAAAATACTTTATTTTACAGTCACGAAAGAAAAAAGCAGCCGAAGTCCAAATAGGTATTCTCAGAAAAAAGAAAACCTGTTGACGTCTTTACCAGGAACAAGCCGACATCACACAGGACAAAGAGATACCAAAGATAAATAATTCTAGTAGTGCAAACAATATTTCCCCGTAATTGATCTTCAGCATAAAATACATAAGAAACTAATTCCATACAATACCGACAATTTCTGTTTTCATTGAAAATCGATCAATTTCTCGGTCCAATTATTATTCAAATATTAATACACGTATATTAGTAACGATATAGCTTGATATATTCTTCGTTTAATGAAATATCTCAATCTCCAAAACGCTATGTATGTATATCAAAAAAACCTCAAAAAGAAATTCTTACCTTAGAATCTGGGGTTAAGAATCAGGCAACAGTTGAAAGAGTGTAAAAATACTAACAACTGCTCACACGACGACTCGAGCAACACTGCGGCTTATAACTGTGTGAGAATCCGTTTAAACCTGTAGAGTTAGCCAATGGGGTTCAGTTACGAACGTCGTATCACAACGGTAGAGGGGCCAGACTACTCAGGGCCGTCCACGTCAAAGAATTTACGAGATCCTTCTAGAAAATAGTATACACCGTAGAAGGAAATATCCTTTGATGGACTAATCAAATAAATCAATGTATAATAGATTATTGCAATTGCAAAATTTATGTTAATACCAGGTTTTATTAAATAACTTTTATTAATCTTATTCTGAACACGAAATTCTCTATTGATCTGTGGGTTCTAAAGTAGCATTGTTACCTCAGTGAGTCAGATTCGTGATACTGCGCAATCATTGAGGCGTTGTTGATGACGTGGGGGTCATTCCGTTCAGTCTCGTTATACATGAATTGATAACGACTCCTACACTAAAAAATAGTGGACGTTTGTGTTATCCTCAGGATGATTCAATGCAATTCGAATGAATGTACATACAGATGACGAATGATATAATGACGAAAAATCTGTTAAACTTGCACTTTAAAAATTCAATAACTTTTCTTTATTTATATCCAGCTATCAAATGGTATTGCTGTAAGACAATTTGTAAAACATGTAGTAAATATAAAATATATAATGTACGCGTTAAATTATAATGAATATTATTATGCTTGAGAGTACTCTTATTCATTAGGGTATTTTAATTTATTACCACACAATATAACAGTATCGAAAAAATAAATTCGATTTTTTTCGTGCGGGAATACCTATTAACATGCAGTGCATACTAGAATGCGTGTGAGAAATATTTGTTTGTATAAAAAAAACTTATGATTACTAATAAATATAAATAGTACGGTTATCAGACGTGACGAGTTCTAACGATTGACGATCATGGATAAGTATTAGTGTTTCGTCTGATTACGAGTTTCCTTAGGCGGCGCAGTAAATGTTTGCACTTTTTCATTGATCACTTGAATGTACTGGGTGAGCTGAAGAAATTGAACAAGCGAGCTGATGTATTCTTTCAGATCGTCTGTTTTTAAAGTTTTCAAGTGACGAATCACGCTAGAGTATACTCGTCGTGCAGCTTTGTTCGATAATCGACCGACTGTTTGTAACGTGTGAAGAAGTTTGTCCTCCTCTGCAGAAACTAGAACTAGGAATAACATAATTGAAGATTAAAATACACGTCCTTAATAAAAATTAATTATATGTAATAAAGCAGTTTTGTTACACATTATAAATATATTTACAAAAAATTACTAACCTATGTCTTTCTCATCATCAACTGCTGGAAAGTACTGATCAATTAGTTTGTCCACTACGGCTGCAGTACTGTCAAGACTATTCACAGCCACTGTACCATAGTGTGAGCTGAGCAATTGGTTCATTTTATTCCAGCTGAGATCTTTTAAAGATGTGGCCTGAGTAGTGATCAGTTCGTTCGCATAAAAGATGGTAGATACCGCTGGCTGTACAGTCTGTAGAGCCAAAACGTAGGCATTTTGTAGAATCTGGCAAGGGGAAAGAACAATATTAGGTTAAGATTCTTCTATCATGTAATCTAATCACAGAGAAATTTTTCATTTATAATATCAACCTTTTCTGGGCTTTCATGAACTATAGGAACTTTCTCTTCGATCTTATCCAATCCCATGCAGAGAGTGTGGTCGACGAAATGTATAGGAGTCTCGAATTTCTTGGCTATAGGAATTGCAAGCGGCACAGCCTGCTTCGTTGCGTTGGTCAGGGACGTCTCAGCCGTAGAAAGGGCCCAGTGTAACAGTTGATGAGAATCTTTAACGCGTGTATAAGTCGATGCTGACTTTGACAATGCCAATTCGATCATTGGCAAACCAAGGACACGATTCAAAACTGCCATTTGAGGTAGCTCAACTGTTTCGGCAACCATTGCTAATCCTAATAATAAACACGAGATTTCAATTAGTTACAGGGTACAAAAAAAAAATTTTTCTCTGACAATAAACAGTTTGTGTATAAATCTTGATGAGTTTCCAATCACGATTAGTTTTTCATACATTGGAAAATAAAAAAAAACAGAATTTGAGAAATTCAAAAATTATCAAATTTATATATAAATCCTCTTGGAGCATTCTATCTTTGAACATAAAATGAAATACACAATTTGGAAAATACACGTGTCGTGTACGTGTCAATTCGGTCACTGAACTAATGTACCTGCATGTTAAGTGTCGCGTTTCATCGTATAACTCTATATCACGATTGGATCGATGATAACATGTGATCTATAATTCCTAGAGAACTATTACAGTTATGTTAAAATTTCAGTAAAGTCCAATAACCTCGAATAAGTTACAACAAATATTTTGCAACAATTTTGTAAGCCTTTATTTTCTTTGATTACGTGTACAACAATTATTGTTGGTTCTCCTTGAAGAAGACTGAAGGATCATTTTACGGTTTTCTTCTATATTTATTCACAGTACATAAAGGGAAAGAAATATGCTAAATATAACGGGAAATTGTTAGTTCGAGGCTGTCATTATGATTTAAAAGAGATGTATTAACGACAGATGATAATTTATATTAAATATATGCAATAAGTAATGAAATTATGACTTACGGGTTTGTATGTACAGGTTACTGAGAGACACAACTGACACGCAAACTCTCTCGCGTCTACAAAAGGAATACGAAATTATCACGTATTTCCAACACTTATAGGGAGTATTGCGCATGCGCATTGATATAGATTCAAATAAACCAATGGCAAGAGCGTCCACGGCAAACTGTAGAATGCAAGCAACATCCATACATGTATGGCAGCGGTGCAAAGTCCTCTTGAGATACGATAACATTTGACTGTATATACATCTATTCACGTGGAAAAGGATACAAACTCGTAATTCTTATTAAAAACTCTTCCTGTACAATAAAAATTGCGTGGCATCGTGAACTATGTACTTTTCAAGCGTCACTTTTCTTGTACGAGCGACATTATGTTTTCAGAAAAGATGATACCAATGAAGAAGAATCAGAATTTCTTAATAATTTTGGACCATTAGCACTTTCTACATTTTATAAATTCATATGAAAGTTTTAAATAGTTTTGTGTAGTTGTTCTTAATAATTAAGAACGCACATCTTCTGATAATATACTATAACTACACAAAACTATTTAAAACTTATATTATTTATTTATTTTATCACAATTATTGTGATAAAAATTTATATCTAGTACGATGACCTTGGCTGGATGACTACTGTATTTTATATTGCGTCTATTCTTGGTCTACAGTCTGATACTTCGAATACATTTTTGCAATATATGTGCATATTGTAACAAAATAATCATGATTCACGAGTCAACTTATTTTTGTGTAATACGTAAAAATTCCCTTGACTCAGTATTTAGAACTTTGAGACTGTTGGTCTTTGAGTTTTTCACATTAGGGAGCCGGTATAAATTTCTAGTATTTTTTGGCTGCCCTTCGATCCAAAGGGCAGATCTCAGCGCTTCTACATATCATGAATAAAATTCCATGACTGATAAGAAGTGGACGAAGTCCAATAGACGAATGTTCTTCTGATAGAAATAGAATTCTCAGGTAATGAACCTGAGACGTTGATGCCCAGATATTGCAATCTAACTTGATGCTAAAAACGATTAAAAGTTTTAACATTAATATGGAATTAGAATTGATACAGTATATCGATTACTGTATTCCCAGATATGCTTAGATATAAACGAAATGTGTACATATCAGTATAATTTTATATCTGATGTGTGTATATTATGGATTTCATATAATAATTTTTTAATACATTACTTACTAATTTTGTAGCGAGAAAAATTAAGAAAAAATTCTTCGATGAAGATCATGACCCTTCTGATATGTATGCATGTATGTACATCCTTAGATCACGTACCGACTATTATTATAGATACTGAGTTACTTTCTAATCTCCAATTTTCGACCGAAGTCCAGTGTCCGCCGATTACCCGAACGAGATATCATTTATGATTACCTTTTTATTTAAGATATTTCTTTTTTATTAAAACCTCTTTTATTTAAGAACTTACAGCTAAGTCATAAGAGCAGCCAGTTTTATGCTGTCGACAATAAAGATTACACCAATATACTGTTCTACGTGATATTATAATGTTTGAAAGAATTATGAATACGAAACTCTAGATTAATGGTTATACTAAAGCTTATGTGTTTATCGAGTAAAGTATTTATTTTGCAAAACATGCAATTCCTCTGCCGTCAATTCCCATGGAACCATGATCATCAAAGTACGAAGAATCATTGGAGACTTTAAAAATCGCTTGGCATTACTTAATTCCATTGAGAGGAACATTGGTGGAGATAGTCATGTGATTGTTGTGATTCTGTTGACGATTCCGCACTTGCGATGATTTCTCAGTCTTTGGACGCCCTGCTAGAAATGTCGCGATTTGCTCCTGCGAAGATTAGCTTGATTTTCAAATTTATTTTAAGATACAGTAGAAATAATGACCGAACACAGATGATTTTACTCATTTTCTAACTGTTTACACGTTATTAATATTCATATTTAACATACCAGTAGATAATTCGTTGTGGAATTCAGCCTAAGGATGGCAGCACGTACAACGGGAAGTTGCGTTTTAGAAGTAACACGCTTGCCAGTGGCTGCTGCCATCTACAGATAAAAATAGGGAAGCTTTTATATAGCAGTCTCATAAAATCATGTTAGCTCGTCGCAATCAAGTTTATAATTCTTGACACATCAAACGTAAAGAAGTCAACAGATATTCACCTGAAGAGCTGCATCGGCAATGCCCAACAATTGATGCGAAACATTTATCAAAAGTCTGCTAAGACGACGTGGTGTTCTAGCAGCCAAAGCAGCAGTTCCATTGACAAGATGTACGATACGACGAGCAGACTCTCGAGTGAGAAGAACCAGGAACTGCTCCAAATTTTCAGGACGTGCCTGATTCTCCGGCTCAGGTAAACTCAACGTAGCCCACAATTCTTTAGCCTTTTGCACAGCAAGCTTTGGATCTGTTGCAAGCTACACAAGGGGACAATTACAAAATTTTTTTATACTGGAATAAATAATAACAACATAAAATCTAACACTTGCCAACTCAACCACGTATAGAAGAACATGAATACATTCTGTTCCTTGTTCTTTAAGTGCTTTAGCTTCAGCCAGTGTACGGCGAGTAAGTCTTGTTTGCAATTTCCTTGAAAATCGTGCTCCGTGTTTGATCGTGCGCGCGGTGTTACTAACTCCTTCCGTGGGATTTATTTCTTTAGATATATAAATTAAATAATTCATTAGGTCATAATTCATAATGATTATTTTAATAAATTTCATACCTTCCACAATCTTGTCTGCAGGATCTGCCGGTAAATAACGATCAACATATTGGTCAGCTACAGTAAGAGCACCATTCAATCTATCAACAGCAACATTCGCTGCATGACTTCCTATCAGTTTGACGCTTCCGGCTCGCATCAGGACAGGCCTTACGAAATTGTTGTTCACATAATCTCGTGTGCTCCAATAGATCTAATAACAATATAAATTATTTATTCCGTTTCGATATAGTCTATGTTAAAAATGCAAAGCCGCATTGAGCATTGGATTTGCTAATTTTGAAATGCTTATTATCACTGTGTAAGGTCATCGGACGATTAATACTTACTAACTGCGGCGGAAGGTGTACAGCTGGTACTCGTTGCTCGACCATATCAATACCCTTGCAGAGTAATTGATCGATAGTAGTTATTGGACCGTTTAATGCAAATATGGCAGGTTTAGCTGATGCTGTAGCTATTGCTAATGAGTGCTCAGCTGTATCGAGGCTCCAGCTCATTATAGAATTTGAGCGCTGTAGTTACAAAAAATAATAATGTTAATTACTATTAATTGATACTATTTTCCAATTCAATAATTTTACACGAGGTCTAATTATTGTGGTAATGAATCCAAGTTTTCCTGGCCAATGGTACGTTACCGTTGCATGATAAACATAATTAAAGATATAATATTTTTTTTACTTGGATTTCAATGATTTTACCTTGATCATGTCGTACACATTACTGGCAATGTGTATTCCGCTTTCTACTATAGGAAGACATGAAATCCTGGCGACTGATTCGAATTGCGGTAAATCCGAATATCGTCTTTTTATGTTGGAAGGTGCCATTTTCTGAAATCATTGCATAATCGATACGATATTCTTTAATTACTATCACGAATATATGCAATTAACATATAAACCATATATTATACATAGTGGAAGTCACTGATTACAAATTGTACCGCCAATTTGTAAAGTTATTGATTGCGTATCAACGTCTTGTATATTTTCGTGACTATAATCTTGATAGTTAAAATCAATTACTCAAGATACGATATAGATACTCTAGCTATCGTACCTTAGTCAATATTTTAAAGAATTTTTTAAAATGATAACGACCTCAATACAATCATGTGATACATACGTCTTTACGATTTTATTTTATCAAAAAATTAATTAGCAATACATACAAAAATTACCAACACATTTTCACTTGGCCAATCAGATAAAGAAGTAACGGATTAGTAGAAGCTGATGAAATGTAATCAGACAAACGAATTTATGTAGAACACAGCTTTTAATGATAATGAGTCATTTCTTAATGTGATAATAAATAATTATTCCTTTACGCGTCTATAAGGATATATCTCTATATACAACAGTTCTTTATAAATTATTCACTATATTGATTATATATATTTGATATCATGTATGACCTCGTTGACGAATAGAACACCGACAAAACTAATAACCAAAAGTCATTTTGCTGTTTATTCATAAAAATTAATGATAACTCATAAATTCAGTCACCCTTAAAACACGTGGATCGTGTTTGTATGTGTATATTAGCCCATGCCACTTAAAATAACTGTTAGGAATTCGATAAGAGGGGTTAATGTCGAGGCTACTGGATCTTCGTAGCAGACAGTCTATAACCAGTGAATCGATGAAGAAATATACGAATGGTCATTACAAAATGATTGAGATACTCTGCATACTCTTCTCTCATCAGTATGAACAAGTGATTCTTGTTTTAAATATCCACGGAAGAGATATACATACGTGTGAGAAAAGATAGGAGTACACAAGCTTACATGAGCAAGTGATTGATCGATCGATAGCTGTATGAAATAAATATAAAAATAGAATTAGAAAAGCACTAACAAAAACATATATTTTTCATATCCATAAATGATAAGGATGACATATCTATTTATTCGTTGGATACTTGCAAGTAATAAAATAATTGATAATCAGTCAAGCAGTCATGCAGTATGTCGCAATTGCAATGTTAAATGCAATTAGCTACGCAGAATCCTGATAGCAAAAAATTTGGACCAGACAGAGGATAGGAACGTCATTTTTATCGCGGGCACGAGATTAAATAACGAAAAAGGATTATTTTAAATATGTGTTTGTAGAATCGCCTGACAAAAATAATGAGATAAAACTTACGAGTTACGTGGTAATAACCCCAGTCTAAAATTTAGTAGAGACTTGAATCTGTATATTCTACATGAGAACATTGAGGCTTGTATTAAGATTATGAGATATAGCGAATTAACACCAGTTCGAGCCTTAAATTATTTAATGTCCAGTAATGAGGATTGAAGATTGAATATGGTGTTAAAAATTTGTTGATGTTAAGAAAATTTTCATTTTAAATCTCAAGGCACTGTTTTCAAGAAATATTGGACCCATTTTCGATCTGATGATTAATTAGTGATTTCAATAGGATTTTCGGGTCAAAATTTGTTCTAGGCTGGTCTGGTCTGTCTGTGTTTGACCACTCTTGTTAAATCCGGTATTGGAATTATAACTGCGCCCGTAAGATCGCGTAGGTTGAAACTGGTTTTAGACTTCGATCGGTAAACAGAAAGAACAAAGAAATGGAGATTGTATAGGCTTAACCTGGTACTAGATTTTCGACTCGGAATATGACAATGTCTGTTTGCTTGTTATTTGATGAATTTCAACTTGACTCCGAATACAAGATCATATATGGAAATTGTCGAAAATACGCGAAAGATAAAAATATATGAACGCTATTTTTGTCTTCTTCATTTGCGTTGTTCATGTTATATGTACAATCGCATGTATTATTTTTATATGGAAAAAGTTATTGTTATTGAAACTTGATAATTATGATTATTTATTATATTACGTAATCTGGTATATTTACCTGAAAAAGGTGTAAACTGCCAAATGCGACTTTACGTTTTAATTATGCAAGGAACTAATTCGTGTGGACAGATGTCAGTGTTTCGCTGGAGAACACGGGATCTACTGCACGTCGGGGACTGCGAGCGGTATCTCATCGACTTGACCTATGACACGTTGATTAAGTGAACAGAAAACGCAGTGGCGCTTAAGTTATTTCCAGCGTTCGGTTCCGTCGTGGTTAACGGCTTTGCGCATGTAATGATTAGGTTTTGCTTATTAATTGGAGAAAGTTGCTTTTTGCATTTAAAATTTGCACAAGCTTCCTGAATACTTTTTATAATGGAGGTTTGTATTTGATAATTTTTTGAAATTCGGTTACACCTTCATCTCTTGAATTTTCAGTCAATTTTCGTATAGAGATCGTCGATGAAAATAGGAAAAAGTGTGAAATTTTGTAACTTTTTTTTTAAAAAAATAAGAGATTCGATGTCCAGAGTTCAAGTATTATCTTTACTTATGTATAAATGTAGTCCTTATTTATTGAAAAAGTACCAAATAATCTCCAACTATGAAATAGCTCATTTAACGTTTTTCTCAGTAATACTTAATTGAAAATAATTATAAGTAGTGGAAGTTATCACACCCAGACAATTTAATAGTGTGCAAAGTTCGGTTCTGAAACTTTACGTGAATATGTATTATTTATAGAAGTTTTGTATCGGCGAGAAATATGTTATCTTCTGATATTAAACCTAGTCTGGTCATTGTTATGAATTATGACAAATATTTGTTAACTGCAATAAAATAATATGAAATATAAATATTATGACTTGAAGCGTATCTCATGTTAACCATGCGCATATGAAATTATGATAATTACCTGATTCGATAAGATTTTTTTTTTTGGTTACTCAGAAAATTTAGTTCCGGTTTACCTTAGCGCGATGTGACACACGGTTATCATTTATACATATGATTTTATTTGTAATACAGTCAGGAACGTTATCTGTTATCACAAAATCGATTGATCACCAAATGATGAACGCACATTAGGTGTCCAATGGCGCGGAAGCATTTTTCAAATATATCTCTGAAAATATATCATCGATATCAATAGCCCCTGAAAATTTTATCGATGCGTTGGTTCCTGTAGTGATATATTCTTATCAGGCAGTACGATTATTAGAGATACTACCGACTTAGTGTAAGTTCGGTAATGGTACAAGAAACACGTTTTTGGGAAAGGTAAGCATACCGGTAATTACGTAAATGAGTGATTTCTTTCTTGTACAATCTTCGTAATAGGTTTTATGCTCCCATGTAAGAAATATGTTGGAACACTTCTATAATTGAGTTAATGATTTAGAAAGCGTGCAAATATAATGCAAAAATACATTTGCGTCTTGCGATTATCGGGAAATGAGTGTTTTTCAGCGTATCAGAAACAATTGACTTATGTTTTGCTATCCTGCCATAATATTGTTAAGTGAAATTTATTTTCGAAACTGTCATCAATATATGATAATTTTCGGTACATAATGTTTCAAAATAAGAGGCGATAATAGCATTAGGAGTGTATGATAAGCTTTTTGGAAATAATTTATTATCAAAAATCAATAGAAGAAAATTATCAAAATTCAATACCGGTGGGATACGAGACTATATGAAAATAACAAAGATCAGTTGGGAAAGAATAAAAAAAATTATTTTTACGTGATGTCATAAATTTTAATCGTGACGACTCACTTGATTAAAAAAAATTTTCAATAATTCTCTGAATTGTACAAAAAACAGAGCCACAATTACTCTACATACGTACTTAAACAATTGAACCAGCGAAATTCAAGTACACCCTAAAAAAGTTTATGTTCAAGGTCTCAATTGACAGAAGAATTATCAGTGGTGCTAAAAGTGCTTCAAAATGGCGGCCGAAGTTTATATCGGCTTGCTAATATATTTGATTTATTCAATCAGTGACACTGGTGCAGGTGAGGAATTAACACACTAACATAATAACCACCATAAAATTCTATACGTAAATATTAAATCTTATTTTCATTTTCATAATCACAAGAATGGAGTTCACCACCCTTCCTCGCACCTGATCCATTGGATGAAGCAATAGAATTCGTTGGCTTCAATGAGGCTGCTTCACAAACCAACATACTACTCGAAGAAGAACTTGATTACAACGTCAGCATTGCTGTGATCAATTACGCAGGCAAGTAATGATTATCAAAAAAATGAATACTAAGAATCCCAAAAATCATAATCAACTAAAATACCATTTCATAAACGAGTAATAATTAAAATATACATATAACGTATATATATCATAAACATGATATACATTAGATATGAATTATAACTTCGTACCAATTATAAAAATTAATCACAATATCTAAAGATAACAGAAATGGAATTAATAATTATCATTAAAATAGGTTCAATAACTCCTACAATTGGTACTTTTGAAGACAACAAAAGTAATTTGATCCTCGGCGCCGTTTTCGAGCAAAATGCTGACACTGGATTATGGAAGGTGATTATCACAAATAGACAGGATTACGAAACCGCTATAATGCAGACCTATAGATTTTACATAGTGATTGGATCAGAGCAGAATAAGATCGCACTTAACATTGTCAACATAGATGATAACGCGCCAGTTATTCAGGCTAATGAACGTAGCTGTTCGGTAGAGGCAAGTGTTAATATATATTTTAATTTACTTCATTTACAGTTATTACACAGCAGGATTATGATTTACATTGATTATACGTATTTTATAGGAAAATTATGAAGGCCCTATGAATTGCACGTTTACCATTAGCGATGCTGATGGTTGGATTAATCAAGTTACATTTGGTATTACTTCAACGGTACGTTTGAATTTTTTAAATTAAATTTTTCACATTCTTTCATATCTTATATTTTTTAGCCGACAAGCGGTAGTGACCATTTTGAAATAATTCCTGATTACATCGATGGCACTGAATATCAAATGAATGGTTATCTGAACGTTACTAATAGTTTGGATTACGAAACAATTGCTATGTATATGCTGGTAATAACAGCCACGGTAAGTCATCGTAGAGAGTAACGAGTTAAAAAACTATTTTTAGATACGACTCATCCCTTGATCACTGCGCATTAACATATCGTATCATTTTATTCTAAAATCAATCATTGCTTTATCATGTTTTGTGACACATATTTTCGTTGCATGGATTATCATTATTTCTGTACCGATTAGAAAATTGACACTGTATACCTGTATATTGTGTTTGTATGACAATTAATGACTTTCGTTATCATTTAAATAATAGGACGGTGGAGGTAATAAAGGTTCTCTCACAATTATCATTGAAGTTATTGATATGCCTGATGAACCACCAATGTGGACGAGTATCATATCTGCGGAAAATATTTTAGAAAAATCCAAAAATGTAAATGATTTTTTAATTTTCATTTATCTTATAAATAATGTCACGGGTATTGTAAATATTTTTTTTCTCCAGACTTTCAGCGTCTCGGCTATCGACGGTGATATTGGAATCAATGCAGAAATTAATTACAGAATAATAACTACGGAAGTGCGTAAGTAAAGCTGTAAGCACTTTGACATCATTGAATCTCTTGAAGGCTTATGCAAATTATCAGTGAACACAAACGTATTATATAAGCATTTGCAATTATATAAATCATTTTAGGCGATGAGCAATACTTCGTAGTTAATAAAACATCAGGGGTCATCACAATCAATCCCATAGATCGAGATGCTCTGGAACAAGAAATTTTTCGATTCTTAATAGTCGCGTACGAAGCCGAAGACGAAGAATCTGCCATTAACTCAACCATTATTATAATCGTTGAAGATATCAATGATCACAGTCCAGAAGTATCACCCACTGAACTGGTCATAGAAATATTGGAAGAAACTTTCATGACACTTGAATTTAATGATTCTATAGTGATTACAGATCCAGATCTTGTACGTGTTGATTCTAATAATCTGAACAGACCAAAATACACAAACAATTTTTGTAATCTATATAATGCAATTTTTAGGCAGAACATGCTCAATACACTGTAGCCTTGACTGATGCTTCTGAGCATGATTGGAGCTCAGCATTTTTGGTAATTCCTGCAAGCGGTTATCAGCGGGGAACTTTCACGATTTCAGTGATTAATGCTACTCTGTTGGATTACGAAAATGAAGATTGGAGAAAAATAAAGTTTCAGGTAAATAAACATTTTATTCGTAAAAGATGTATTTCATTAATGCAAAAAAATTATTATACAGATAGTAGCTACCGAACTGGCAAATACGTCACATATTGGTATACGCGATATAAATGTTCAATTAATCAATTGGAATGATGAAATGCCAATTTTTGAAAATGATGCTGTGGAAGTTGAAGTACCGGAAGATGTTGAAATGGGATACCTCATAGAGACAATGCTGGCAACAGATCGTGACGTAGATGACAATGTCACGTTAGTATCATAATGTCACCTGCGATTTTAATTGATCAACGACTCAACTGAAAATATTCTTTAGGCATTCTTTAACGTATCAGCGTACGTTAACGATCGATCCGGTTACTGGAGACGTAACTACTACGCAAGATGACGCTTTGGATTATGAGACGATGCCAATTGTCGTTGCGCAAGTTGTTGCTACTGATTTGGCATCACATAAGACTTATGCGACATTGACTATAAACGTGATAGACGTTAATGACGTTCCACCGTCTTTATACATGGTGAGAATTTTTCTTTTATCTGTTCAATTAAAAGGTATTTATAAATTATAACAATAATAATTATTTACAGCCAAGTTCATTCCCAACTCTTGAAGAAGAGGTAGACAATGGTACAGTCGTGGACACTTTAATTTACGCGACAGATCCTGACACAGAAGCCTATCTTGTTTTTAGTATCGATTGGGATAGTTCCAGTGCTTATAAATCTAATATTATTGTTGATGAATCTTATTATCGTGGGTAAGTCTATGACCGTTGATAATATATGGTTAATTTTCCCTAATTCGTCAACTTTATAACATTTAATTTACAGGCACCTTGAGATCGAAACTTCTTATCCTGAAAATCATACTCTTTATGCCGAAGCTACCTTGGTAGTCAGTGGAAGAATCGATTACGAGGCATTCGATCTTATGTATATCACTATAGTTGTTACAGATTTGACAACTGTTCACAACGCAAATTCTACGTCATGTGATTATCTGTATTTCTATGATTATTTATAAACGTATGATATTTTATTACTAATTAATTTTATTGTTTCCAATTTTTTTTCAGCACGATTAACTTTACTTATTTCTGATATAAATGACAATGCTCCTGTATTCCAAGCTTACGATGAGATGATGGTTAGCGAAAATCAAATATCTGAAATTCTAATAGGAAGTATCACTGCTACTGATGCTGATGGTCCAGGAAATAATGAAGTTGTCTATTATATTGAGTAAGTCATGGAATAAAGTATTGTTAAGTTTCGATAGATAATGATTTTTTTTACTCATTAGACCAACTAATGGTACCCAGAGTAATTTGGTGTACATCAACACTAATACGGGAGTTATCAGGGTTGATGAAGATCAAGCAATTGATGCTGAAGTCTACGAATATCTGTATTATAATGTAATAGCAAGTGATGATGTTTGGAATACAACTCAAATGGTAAGTATAAAGTAGTAATAAGAAAATCATGAAATTTTAATTATATAACCAAAACATTGATTTTAATATTGAAATCTGCATTTCATAACAGATTAAGATATATGTCATTGATCAAAATGACGAAGAACCATATCTACTTTCACATTTGTTTGAATCCACATTATATATCAGGGAAAAGTCTGAAACCGGTACTAATATTGTCACTGTTCGTGCTTTTGATAACGACAGAACGTGTAAGTATGTCAATTCGTGGTATTTCCTAATTTGAGATCTGAAAGATCCTAAAATATGGAGCTAGACATAATTGACTGATTATTTTTATTTTCAGCGCCTTACAATAATGTATCTTATCTGATAAATACCAATTATCCTGCTTTACTACAATATTTCAGTATGCAAAAATACACTGGTTTGCTTCAAGTCAGTTTGTCTGAAGGATACATACTCGATAGAGATTTTGGTGATGAGTCATATACTGTGCATTTGATAATTCGTGATAATTACCTAGTGGACGGTATTACTTGTATGTAATTTATATTCGAATTGAATTAGCGATTAGAAGGTAAAATATTCATATACTTTATCTTCATTAGGGAACAGCAATAGCAATACTACAATCGTCACGGTAATTCTTGAAGATATTAATGATCAAGTACCAACACTGCCTGAACTGAATGAGCCTGCTGTTAGCGTCAGCGAAAATACTGCAAACGTATGAAAATGTTCTCTGTTGATTTCCTTATCAAAAAACAAGTATTCCTCAATTTATTACAGCAATATATTATGATTAGGGTACACATATCCTGACTGTGGTGGCTACGGATGCTGATAAACCGGATACAAATAATACTAGAGTATTTTACGAGATACTTAGTGTCACTGCTGTTAATGATACCAGCATTGAAATTGGAGATGATTGCAATGAACTTTTCAGAGTGGAAACTTATAATCAAACAGATGCATTAATTTACGCTAATTGTGATCTAAAAGGATATTATGGTACTTGGTCATTGGAGCTGTATGTAAGTTGTTGTAAAAAAGTGTAATCTTTTTTTATAACATTTTTTTATAAAAAAGTAGTATAACAAAATCGTTGCTTTATTTAATTATTTAACACTTAATTGTAATACGAATTTGTGCAGGTACAAGATCTTGGAGATGATCCTGGACCACTTAATGATACCAAGATTTATAATATACAGATCACTGATTATAATTACAATGATCCTGTCATTGTCTTCCCAAGTCCTAGCAAGAGTATTCGACTTAGTCAAGTATATATTAAAAAGTATTATATTATTGCATTAAGATTGTTCAAAACACTAATTGAAATTATTGTTTCTAGTCTCAAAAACTCAACTCTCAACTGTATTTGTACAATCAGCAGTTACTCAGTGATTTCACAGCTACGGATGAAGACAGTGGTAACAGTGGTGTCGTTACGTTCTCTATTTCTGGAAATTGTAAGTTATTTTATTTTACAGTGTTAATTATTCGGTAACCATTCACTCTTACTAATTAATTCATATTATATATAACAGCACATGCTCTGGAATATTTTACTATTGTTTCGGTCGGCGAGAACAAAGCCCAGCTACAGCTTAACGCCTTGCCTGACTTTAGCGTTCAGTATGTCTATGAGGTTCAGTATATTTATATCATAACTGTATTAATTTCATTAATAATATATTATTAATTAAAAATATTAATGATTGTATCGCATAATAATAAGAAAAAATATTTTTATCACAACAGATAGTCATAACTGCCACTGATGGTGGAAATCCACCAAGAAGCGTCTCGCAAACTCAACGAATACTTTTCATCTCTGCGAATGGACCAGAATTCACAAATGCAACTTGGACTGCCTGGTTCCGTGAAAATAATACGGGGCTTGATGACTGGGCAATCATACCAGAAGCTCATGATATGCTGAATGAAGAAGCCGATGAAGAAGATTTGATTAACATTTATTATTTCTTCACTAGTGAAGGTTTGTTAATTAAAAAAATTTTTTGGAGGTATTCCGAGCGTAAGACGATAGACTTCAGAAACTATTAATTTTTGGCTGTATTACAATTTCATGATGTAGCATCGTGTTAAAAAAAATCTCAGGTTCGGTTACGGACATTCTAATGATTAATTGTTACTTAAGAAAATGAAATTATTAGTACAGAGGCACATTAATCATGTGAAATATAAAATGCAAACTATATAATGGACTAAGTGGATTTCAGAGATTAACTTTTACGCTTTGTAAAGTTAAGCCACCGAAGTTTTTCACAAGAAAATATTATCGAAAGATGCGAGGATAAATTCGATCTTGTACAATTTTTTCACGACGTTACAGCTTTGAATAATTGAGAATATTAGGAACCTTGTACTTAGGAACCCACAAAAATACACAATAATTGCGCCCGCAATACGCTAATACATTCATACATGAAGTGTTTTTTTGCAGATGGTGACATGTCGTATTTCAATCTGGATAAAGATACAAGAAACTTGACGTTGAAAAAAGTGTTGAATCGCGAAGAACAAGAAACTTTATCACTTTATGTCGTTGCCACTATTGATAGTGAAGGACCTCCTGATGATCCACGTGACGAAGCTATTTTAAATATAACTATCATAGTCTGTGCCCTTACTGTTGTCTTATGTAATTTTAACAAAACGATTAATTATAATAATACTGCTTTTTTTTATAGGTTGTCGATGTCAATGATAATCCACCAGTATTTGATAGTAGCCATTACCATGGTGGAGTAACGACTGAGGATGCAATTGGAAAAATTATTTTGACAGTTTCCGTGAGTATCTTTATTGATAAGTTAAAAAGTTCTTTTATTGATTTCAAAATTTCTTTTCTTTCTTTATTAGGCAACTGATGCGGATCTCAATGATACTTTAACATACAGTATAGTCAGTAGTAGCTTGTCTTATTCCGATTCGTCATTATCCAGCGTATCAAATCCATTCTCAATTGATGCCTCATCAGGCGATTTATTATTACAATTCAGACCGCTATCCTCGATGACAGGATATTTTGATTTTGACATATTAGTACAAGACGAAGGTAAATATCATAGCGAAGAAACACTAGAATCGTAATATTTTCACTAATTTGCTTATGGTTCTAGTTTATCACGAAGATAAAGCAAATGTAAAAGTATACATAGTATCAGAAAGCGTTCGGGTTTTTTTCACATTCAGAAATAATATCACTCATGTATCAGAGGAAAGAGCATTCGTAAGTAACTAGGAAAAAGAAAAGGCTACTTCCTTCCTCTTCCATAATAACTATATCGTATATTAAAAATTTTACAGATCATCAGTTCATTCACTGACACTTTTGGATTTATATGTAATATCGATTACATTAACAGCCACGTTGGTAGCAACGGTTTGACAATGGATAACATTACAACAATCACGACGCATTTTATAAACGAAGAAGATAACTTGCCAGTTCTATCAGACGTTATCATAGTGTAAGCAACTATTTTTAACACTGGCAATAAGATTCAAATTAATCTCTTATCAAACATACATATTTATTCTTTTCTTAAAGAGCATCGAGTGATCTACAGACTATAACGGATCTCAAAGTAACTCTCTTAAGCAGATCATTATACCTTATTGACGTTCCAACCGATTCTAATACTTCGTCAACAAATACTCAGCAAGTGATTCAATGGGTCCTGATATCCTTGACTATATTCTTTTTCGTATGTAGTATCGCCTTGCTTGTAGCATATATTGTGAGGACAAGAAGGTGAAGTATATTTCTTCAAAGTATAAATTTCTTAGCCTCATTATTCAAATCGTTATTAATTGGTTTAATATAATTATAGATTAATCGAGAGACTCGATAAATTAGCTGTCATTAAGTTTGGCTCGCAAGATTCAGGACTTAACCGTATTGGCGTCGTGCCGACGACCAATAAGTTTGCACTTGAAGGATCGAATCCTATGTGGAATAATAAAGCCGAAATGCCAGGAGACAACGTGAGGTAGGCTGAAATTGGTTTTAATAATAAGATAATAATTAGGAATTTTCTATTAGAGAATACGAGACAATGATTTGTGATTAAAATATAATTAAATTTTTTTCAGTCATAGGAGTGGCGATTCTGATATGATTGGTGTTGAGAATAATCCTCATTTTTCATATGGTAATGGTAGCTATGTTTCGGATGATCCGTGGGAAAGCGAGAGAAGGGTAATATATTTAATATATTTATCGAATGCTAGAGTTCTTATTATATAATTGTTTTTGTCCGTAGGAGAGTTTTAATCCCGTGATGACGTCAGCTGATGGGCTTAAAAATCCTGTTACAATAGGAACGACCATCGAGGAGAAGAGCGATTTTCATAATAATAAAATCGTGTATACGACGGAATTATGATTTTGTATTATTTCACGATAGAACAACAAATCAACGATGAAAGTCGCTTGTATAGTATTAAAAATACTAAGTTCCTTAGAAGTGCATAATGTATAAAACCTATGTATAAACCGAAGAACGAAGAACGATATTAGAATAAGTATTTATGTAAATATTAATGAACTCTCGTAAATATCATACTTTCATAAAAAGAAATATGTTAAAAACAAAATTTTTATTGATAATAATGATAATTTCTAAGTCCATAAATAGAGCCATCATTAAATTCTCACACATGAATCACTCTATGAAATAATTAACCCTTTTGCACTATATGCAGAAGATGTCGCAATAACGCGTGCAATAGATGGCAATAATGATCTCTATTAAATTACAACAAGAGAGATCTAGCATCTCTTTTTGCACATTTGCCATTCTCACCACATGATTGTGCATGTAAAGATGGAATGTTTTATTATATTTACCAAAATCACGTAGAAGTAATCGAAACTGTACCTGTCTATCTGAAGTCTATAACAAATTGGCCAATCTTATAATTGTTATGTACGAACCGCATTGGATGCCTAATTTTACCTTTTCTGATGTCTTTACAGCGAACGTGATTTGCCCAGTTATGAGTGAACGCTATAGCAATTTATTAAAAAATGGACTATGCTAATCTTTAAGGAAATAGTAATAGACAAAAGATTCTGATTCTGATAATGTAAAATGAGTACTGCTACTGAATAAGATATCTATAAGATTTTGTTACCTTGATTTCTGAAAAAAGGTACAAATTGTCCAAGTAGGCTTTTTTTATAGCTTCTAAAAATTCGTCTCACAGGCAACCTGGAAAATCATATGTGAGATGTCAGCATCCAGGGACGTCTGTATATAACGTGATCAGGTCCTTACGTAACTATTGCATATAGCAAATAGGTGGTGCAAATTGTGGATCTGATTTCTTAGATGGACGTAACATCATCATGAATGCTATTTCCTATGTTATACATATATTGTATATACACCACCTTAACGAGCAGCTATAAAACAATTAAATAGGATGTAAATGTCTCGCATCTAATATTAGCCTCAATCAGAATCAATAAAGGCTGAAGTAACGCAACGACATTAGTACCGATAATTGTATCGCTCACATGATTCGCTTCCACGCCTGTATAAAGGAAAGCGGATGCTGAGCGCATCTTAGTTTGCATGTAACGAAACGCTGCAAGAAGGATCAAGTAAAAAATCGTAAATCACAACAGCTATCACGTTTTATTGTACTGCAATATTTCAATAGCACTTAGTTGAACTCAATGCTGATTTCGTGACAAACGTACACGACTGCAAATTACAAGATAAAATAGCGATTTTTATGAAAAATAAGAGGCGGATTAGTTATCTTATAAAAAGGGACCAATTGCGAACTGCAGCCAGTTAAATTTTAACAATTGCTAGAGAACCAATGAAGAGGTTGAATAAGTTGATAAAATTGTAATTGAAAACTTAATCACGCGTTATAGCAAAAACGATAAATTTTGAGAAGAATTGAAAAATGAGATATTCAAAAGATAAAAAGATTCTCGAGGACGAGCAGTGCTTTGAGATTGTGCAAAAAAAGTTGAAGAAGGACTCGATGGATGATTTTTCATTAATCAAATATGAAGTGGTACCATTTGATGAAGTGCTTGGATATATGGGACAGTATTACACTTTGAAAGCTACTGTGGGGTGTCCCAAATCACCGTTTACTGAGAAGATCATCAACTTCTTTACGAAAATACCACCTCCAATAACTAGTCCCCAGTACGACTTCATGCAGGAGCAAGGAACATTCAAAAAGGAAGTTGCATTGTATACTATGGTATTTCCGGAATTCTTATCAGACATGGATACAAGATGCATCCCAGAATGTTTTTTGGGCTTGGAAAATGATGTGATAATTTTAGAGGATATGGTCCACAGTGGCTTCAAAATGACAGACAAAGCAGTGCCCTTTGATTTTGATCATTGTCAGGTCGCGATTAAGACACTAGCACGATTTCACTCCAAGTCTTTAATTTTTGAGGAACGTTACAAAAAAAAACTCAATGATATATTTGGGCACTGTATGCAAGAAACTTTATGGCCTGTTAAAGGCGACAGATCAAAGGGTTTACTGGATGCTGCGGTCAAAGGGAATCTGTCATTGTTTGATCTACTAGAAAAATTGGATAATCAATCTCGAAAGAAATTCAAAGAAAAGTTCATCGAACTGAGTGCGGTTCATGCGGAAAATTTGTTACCATCGAAAAAATTTAAAAATGTCCTTTGTCATGGTGATTTATGGGCGAATAATATTCTCTTTAAATATGATAATGATAAAAGACCCGTCGAGTGCTGTCTTGTAGATTTTCAGCTTGCCAGGTAAAATTTTATGCAGTTCACTTTTGATGACAACGACATTATCTTTTTGATTTATTCTTATTTGTATTTTATATTTATAGATACAATCCGCCTGCACATGATATCTTGTGCTTTTTGCAATTTACGACAACACGTGATTTAAGGGAGAAACATCTGAAGGATCTTCTCAAGATTTACTTTGATACTATGGCTTTGATACTGAGAGAGGCTGATTTTAATATTGACAATGTTTTACCGTGGAATGATTTTATTGATTCCATCGAAGACCTCAGAACAATGTCTATGACTCATGGAACTTTGAACATACCGATTATGTTGCTGGAATCCAGTGTGGCTAGTAAGTATTTTGCAGAAGAACCGCATTTGTTAGAGTCCATACTTTATTGCGATAGGACACCGTTAGTTAAGAAACAATACGAAGATGTACCACGATACAGAGATAGATTATCGGATGCCATGTACGAATTGTATGATAGATTATTAGATTGATGTATTATTTATTTTAGAAATTGAATTAATAGGATTTTGATAAATTACTTGAGACAGTTGAGAGTCCATTGATTCTATAATTTTGTAAAATAGAGCTCCCACGCATTGTTTTAGTGTAAAATAATAGAATAATTGAAATTACATTATGAAATATCTTATCAATAAATACGTAATGATGCAATCTAAAATTTTTGAAATTTTTTATTCGAACTTTAATTTTCTTCATACACACAAACGCATATCATCATTCGTTCATTCAACGCAATTATCACAAAGAAAATCTCTAAAACATTTTATTTTATGTACATTTCTGCATGCGCATTTCAAATTATTCATATTCCATTACACACTCGAGTCATTGTCACCTCTGGACATCCCTGCTGCTGTCAAACGAAATTCTCTAAATAAAATCGCTAATGAAAGTCGCGACCGGACACAGATCTTTAATGAAAATTGTTCATAATGAAAAATGTACGTTATATTCCGTAACACGATATCAATCACGCGAGACACTATCGATTGGGAATCAATTGGCACAGCTTATATAAAAATCGTACGGGGCACTTGCTGAAACAACGGGATAAACGGATTTGAGATGACTTCCTTTTCTTTTTATGTATATAATTATTTATATCATCAATTATAATGAATATATAGTTATGTACAATATTGAATCTCATTCTTTAACAATAACATCAACAACATGATTAAACAACGTTCCTCATTGGTACACAAATTGTAAATGTACAGATAAAAAAGCATTAGATGAGGTCAATGAGGCATTGAAGGTGGCGAACGCTCTGCGCGCCATTTTTTCTTTATACATCTTATAATCCCCATAGAGTTCGAATCGCTTCATCTTATTTTTTTTTCTTTTTCCTTTTAGTTGTTCCTTTAGATACATACGTCATTCATACACGCAAATGCGCCACGTAGCCGTGGCACGAGAGAATATGATAAGGATGATGAATCGATTGAATCGGTGCTTGAATTAATTATTAAGAGAGTGCGCGAATTCAAATTTTTGTATATCACAATGAGCCAGTACAGTTCTTCGTCAGGTCCAATGATTTCCGGTTCGGAAGAGAACATCAACGATTTTTACGCGACATCGCAACTCAAAACGATGACAAAGATCATCAGGAGACTCTCCACCAATTCCAAACGTTTCCGAAAACAAAAATTCTATATAACAAAAGAAACGTTACTTCTTTATGCATATGCACAATAACATGCGTCAACGATTATAAATTATCAAACCGTCGTGATAACTCATCGACTCTCGTTACATCAAAGTTATTACAATATAATAGTAACTGACTTTGGCTTATTGTGACAGACAATAATGACAATTACCATAAAATTCTACACAAGGCTTTGACGAGTGAATGAACGACTTGCATAATTCTAAATGTAGGAATTTGTATAATTCTCTTAAGACGAGAAAAGTCCAGGAAGAAAAATAATGTAAAATAATCACTGATAACGTCACTGGTAGCACAAGATCGATCATTAATACAGAACGCTTTATGAATCTCTAAAAATCAATAAAAATCGAAGGATTACAATTCCGTTTCGTTTGACTCAAAACTCATTAATCTACATACGTGAATGTTTTTCTTTTGATTCGCTACCAATGACGATAACACTACACGGTCTTATCCGTGAGTGATTTCCAAGACGCCTTTAGCATGACCAGATTGGAAAGTTCGTCATGGCATCATTACAGGGCCAACTCGGCGTTACTAAATTTCTATAATCGGATACGCGATAGCGCAACGCCTCACGAATCTTCTCGTCTTAATCGAGTCATATTAAGGTTATACGATGATAACACGAACTGCGGTGGCAGTGAACAGTGCACGTGGATATCGCAACAGCAGCAGCAGCAGCAGCAGTTATACACGGTATGCATATACGAACACGGCAGCGTCTACCACAGCTAGTTCTCTTTAATCAATTATCTTTTTTTTCTTTTCTCATCATTTAATTGAATATTTTATACAGCAACGAATAACCAATTAATCAGATGCCGGGTCTGATGACACATGCTCGTCATAATTTCCACTTAAGTCCATATATACGTCCCTTTACTCGTATGCAGATTTTTCTTTTTCACTTCGTCATTTCCATGCGCGCAAAGCGCCTGACTATGTGATCCTCTCTCTCTTTCTTTTTATTTTGTATTTGCATATGCGCAAAAGTGCGCAGTGTGCCGTGTCATCGGTGTAAGCATAAGTCGTGTATGTGTGTGTACCTGTGTATATACACATTCTAGAGTTTCACAAAAATATATAAAAGAGAGAATTTCTATGCATATATACGTATATATATACACATATATATATATAATCATGTAGTTCGTATAGTTTGAGGATCCAGGCGATTTTGGGACATTCACAAGCTAATCTTTTTTTTTTAAAAAAACTAAACCTTGGGACATCACAGCATTGAAATTCTAACCTAATCTAACCTGGCGAAACTTCTAAGCCCATCACAGACACTGGGTGTGTAACATTGGAAAAATATAAAACAGATTCGGTGTGACAGCCGCTTTATGGTCCTCAAAGCATGCGTTATGTTGAAATTAGATTGAAACCCGACCCCAAACTATAGAATTGTCCTCAATGTGTACGTTGTATATCCAAATTGTCCCCAAACTACCCTTTAAACATGTATATGTGCATATATACCTATAATGTATATATACCGATATATAACCGATTTACTCAAAATCGTGTGGAAAAGGGTGTTTATCATAATTATTTATATATATCCTGTATATATCCTGTACAAAGTGCTTGATTGAGAGTTTCGTTAGTCGTAAACAAGACACACGAGGTAAGATTACATGTAGTCCCGCACACATTTTTGTCTCATTACACTCTCGATTCCTCGCTCGTCGCATGCAATGCGTTCCCGCCATTGGGAGCATCGAAGTTACTCCATTTGACTTTTATACATGTATGGAAAGTGGCTCGGAGAGACAGACGAGACTATCAGCATTGTTTTATGGTATTAACGAGTATCGTCACGTGTTAAAAAAGAAATTACATACGAACTTGTATTACGTATTTTTCCCGTAAAGGTATAAATTATAGTGACACTATGTGTTACCATATCAGAAGTAAAGTAAAACACTGCAAATATAATATTGGGCAAAATCAGAAAGAAAATTGGGACGAGTATCGCGAATTCCCATGTAAATTGCTGATTCTTCAGAACCGAACCTCATACTGCGAGGTGCGTTCGATCGAAGTGACTATGATCATCCACTTCACTCCATCTCTCATAATTTGCCACGATCCTGGACACTCTTCGCGATGGCCAATTCCATAACAGTGTTTATCACCGCTCTGGGTAGTTTGTATTAAATTTTATTTATTTATAACACTTTAGTTGAACTTGTTCACTCAGTCGAATTAAACCGGTTTGTTCATCGACGTCTTCATCGTGGAGAGATCCTGATGATTTTAGTAACGAATGTGTAGCAGCCCTCGGACCAGGGTCTAATCATGCCACATCCCAGCATCCTTCTGTTAGTACTTTGTCGTGATGATCGTTCACTTCGCGGGTCGATGACGAAACAGGACTGAGGGTGGGACATGAAGAAAAGTCAAGGTGTACACGGAATTAAAAAACCAAGCAAGTAAACGAAAAAAAAAATTCATTCTTATGTCAGAAGAGTAAGGAAAAAAAATTAAGTGAAGAGAGCGAGTGGGATAGACAGGAGAAATAAAACTAAAAATGTGCAATTGTCGAGAAAAACGAAAAAGAAAGAAAATAACACTGGCTTCCGAAGTGTTGACTCCTGCGGACGTTCTCACTTGCGTTCTGATGATTTTTAACGTGGACGGGGCTGTGAGTCAGGTTGTACTAGACGCGATCGGATGATCGTGCAGTCAGATTGGGGATGCGAGAATTAATCTCGGTTGGGGATCTTAGGTGGCATGACGGTTTTCCTTCCCAATTAAATGTAGGAGTAGGGTCCATCGGTGAGGGCGCTACACAGCAACAGTCAGGAGGCGTCATCTTTACCACGAGCTCCTCTGCTCGGTCTGTACTCGAGGCCAGGGTCGAATTGCATCAGTACGAAAACCTGAAGAAATAAGGAAAAAAGGAGTAAGATATTAATTTCATGAATTAATGATATTAGTTATAGGGAACAAAACTTACCTGGTCTGTAGGTAATAGAGTGAAGTCGTCGGGTGGATTGGTGATGACGTATCTCTTGGACGATGCGTCGCAGGATGAGCTTGTATCACGAAACCTAAATGATTAATTGAAGTATCAACTGTTAATTCTAATGCGATCAAGACACAAAAGCTAAACTAAATATACCCATAACTAAACTAAACGTAGCGAGCAACTAAACACTAAATAAATCAGTGATATGTAACGTTCAAAAATGATATTTTTTGGATGAGGTAACTTACGATCGTCATTTTTCGTGTCGTGATGCAAAAACGCAAAATGCAAAAGGTGTGCGGAAAAAAAAATCAAAAGTCACAGTAGTAACGTTTGTAATGGTAAGTGTAAATCATGTATAAAAGAGTAGAGTAGAGTAGAGTAGAGTAGAGTAGAGTAGAGTAGAGTAGAGTAGAGTAGAGAGAGAGTGAGAGAGAGAGAGAGAGAGTACGTAGGGTAATCCAATAAATACCATCGAGGGAAAGAAAGTCCGGTACCTGTACCTGTACAGACCAATGCACAGCATTCCATACGACTTTAATGCTGCGACAAAGAGGTCACCGTACTTGCCTCCCTCGCCATACTGGGCCAGAGGCCCATCGTATAACGAGATCTGACCAACTCGACAACGATCCCTGTTGGCCAGACTGTCCGCCGTACTACAAAATAAACGAAGAATTTATAATATTTTGAATAAAAATTATACGTAAATTAACCCTAAAAAATGGCATACCTGTAGCCACCCCTTAAGCCAGCACCTTCTGCCAGAATCAATTCCAACTCGGGGGTCGCGCCGCCTGTTATGAGCGAGCGTATCAGAGTCAGTGCATTTTGGTTGAAGTAGGTCTGGAAGAAATGACGAATAATTAAAATATTTATCATTTAAATTTATCAGTGCAAAATATCATAAGTCTACTGACTGTCGACATTAGAGAGTCCAGCACGCTGACAGCAAAGGCAGTACCACAGGCAAACGGCTGTGTGAGGTAGAGCTCCGTGTCCGGGTCATCATCGTCATCCTGGTCGAGAAACTGCACGTTGCTGTCGTTCACGAGTTCTGTTAACAGTGTTACGTTGAAACGATAGGATTGGCTTATTTTGATTTGGCTTCCTTTTAGAATTTTTCGTTTTCTTTCTACAAAATGAAAACTTACCCGTGATCATGGGCACGTTTGCCCCGTAAACGGATCCTCTACGCTGCAGAACGATGGGACTGCCAACTGCAGTCAAATTACCTTGCTCATTATCTACTGCAATGTTTACTTACAATTTGAGAAAAGAACATAAAGTATTATAACGCAAGCAACACCTTCACGCATTTACCTTGACTGAGGACTCCGATGGTGTCGTCGAATGTCATTGCCTTGATATTAAGGGATGCGAGGATGGCCTCCTTGTCGGCAAGGGTGGGGTCATCGTTGCTAGGCACTTTAGCCGACAAGATGCAACACATGTCGCACAAGTTCACGTTAACAGCGCGCAGGTCGGCTCTGCTCAGCGGCGAACCCTAAAAAAATGGTTTAAAATAATTCAATAACAAAAATATTCATCCTTTGCTCCGAAGCGTCACTACCGATACAAATTATCAATTTAAACATTACTCCGTCGCTCAATATCAAATTAGAAAATCGATAATGGTTACCTTAAACAGTAGCAGCATTACAAATATTTAAATTTTGAAAAATTTAAAGAGACCAAAGGGATTATTATTTTATAAATATCCCAAGGACAAATGTTTCAAGAAAAGTGAGACAAGGACGATCCTAGCTAAAAAAAGGATGATTCGGCTTACATTTAACACTGAGATTTTTGGCAGATTCTGCAGCATCTTCCACTCGCGACGAATGTAGTCCACAGACCCAACTATCACTACATGTTTAAGCTCGTGGTAATGGAAATTGGAAGCTCGTAATGGCATGACAAGATTTCTCAGTCCAATGAGGGGTGAGTCGGGATCAGCAAACAGGCATACAACAACGTGGCCATTCAGAACTGTCATGGCCGCCTGATTCCGATCCAGTATGCAGTCTTCGAGGTTACGGGCTGGGCTCCAGTGGAACATGCCCGTAGAGTCGTATTTCATTTCGGTTTTTTCAAAGTCAAAGTCCTTTGCCTGATCGTCGGCGATTCCTACTTGCAGTCCGCCGTTATTGTTGACGTTGGTACCACCCGAGCCTCTGCTCGTGGGCCTGTAACGAATTTTCATCATAGGATATAATACTATAATCGTTACGAATTATCGTTAACTATTGCGCAGCATCAGACCACCGTAACTTCCATCAATACATTATAAACATGGGTACCAAGATCATTCTAGTCGGACGGGACTATAATTGGCGGGAATTTTTAAAAAAGGATCATAGTAGACGAACATGGAGATAACTTTGTCAAAATAAATTCTCTAAAGCTTTCAAATCTAAGATAACTCCTTTACGAGGATCATGATAAAAAATTTTTAATAATTGAGAACCTCTTACTTTAATTAAAAAAATAATAATATAGTTGTACAAATTGTCCGTCCATGGTTTAAATACGATGCATAACCAATACTACTATAAATTCTAACAAAATCAATTTCGTTTTGAAATTTTGTAAAAGTGACAACGTCCAAGGATAAGACATGTCTTATACTTATTGTTAGTACAGTTAATTAACAGAAGACTATACTTTTGTTCTTTTACCATAGCACAGTATATATACATGTATATAAAGTTGATTCTCAACATTTCTATATCGTCTCTTCGTTTTCTTGTAGTTTATTACATGCTTCTCGGGAGGGTCATTAATAAGAATCTATATCAATATAAAAATTGACTCAGTATTTGCCTACGGGATAACAATGACGATAAATTGCACTTTGATCCGCTTATAATGGCGTAGACGCAATTAGCTCTACGGGTACCGTATCTATCATTGGATCTGTTAGTAGCATAACGTGGTATCCCATGTGTACGTATGAAGTTAATTATCGCATTAAAGGATAACGAGTTGGTCATATTAAAAAGGCATCGAAAGCTGTCAAAAGCGCTGTCATGCAAAAAAGCCATGCCTAGCTCAACGTCGTAAGTTTGCAGCTTCGGGTAAGATGGAGCAATATTATAAACACATCGTAATACGATATACACAGTAAGACAGTGTTAACGGCAGAAGCATACATGAGTTTTTTGACTTCGTAGGCGAGATGGTAGCCAGCGTATGCGGACTCCTCTTGCGATCTGGAATCAGAAGGTGAGCGTACGTTGGTCCAACCTAAATCACCAGAACTTTACATTTTGTTCTTCCGCTTGAGATTCGTACCGCTTTTTTTTTGTTACTGATCGTTAGAGGATGAGATCTTAATGAGCCTGGGAGATATTAGATATTTATGCAAAATCATTGAATTCTAGGTCCCTCGTAATCTTTATTTTGTTTTATTTTTTAAATCATGCGTCTCCTGTTTCGCTATACCTAACAGATGGGTATCGATTTGTTCGGGTTCAAAATTTTGTCAATACAATTTTACGACTATCATACAGAGCGGATAACGGACTATCAGTTTGAGTGTTTTCCGAAATCTCTCGATGTTTATCATGCATGATTTATCGTTAATTTTTCGATCGTTAAGACTCTCCATTATTTAGACACGTTCTGTACGACGTCAAGTAAGGCTGATCATGTAAGCCGTTTAGTATTAGAAATTCATCAGGTCGAACGTTAATGATAATTAATATTTTTGTCACTTTGATAATTGCGCATTAGACTCTTGATGATTCTGGATCGCACAAAAGCTGCTCGAGCATTAGTGATCTCGAAACAAAGAAAGAAAGATAAACCTGAGGCGTGTACGGTATATAACCATGTGACTTGGAGAGTTCATGCTTTTCACATAGTGGATGCAAGAGTGAATCATTTGTATTGCAATCTTGTGCAAATCATCATAGTTGTGCACTCGGCGAAAAATAGATGATTGTCCGAGTACTAAGGTACTTATGCGGCATAAGAGCTTTCGAGATAACAAGAAAATTTATAGGATACAGTCAGAGCGTAGATAACAGATAGATAGAGAATTATCTAAGTAGCGAATGATAGCCGCAGAAAGTTCAATATTGTATAGTATATCAGTTTGTAGAAAAGTCATCAGCATATATAGTAATTATAATCGTAGCCATTCCTTGAATCATTAATATTTTTTTATCTTTCAATATATGTATATATGAACCTATAAACGTGCACTAAAAAAAAGAGAACAGGCAATAAATAAAAATAAATCGCCGATAAAATATAATACAATAAGGTATATGGTATAAACGCTTGATAAACAAACTATCATGTATTATTTTGTTAAACTTGTATACAATTTGTATTAAGAATTAGGAATAAATTTTCGCCTTCTTTTTTCGTCGAGTGTTACTATATGATTGTCACTTTGATTTGGCGCAACAGTGGTACGAATTGGCATTTTCCGTGATAACTCATAATATATCGACGACGAATTGTGAGAATATAACGTGATAACAGCACAAGTAATTTAACTAATGTTTAATATTTCTGTTGTTGTTGTCCGGTGCAATATGGATCCCAAGTGAGAAAAAAAATTACACTTATTAAAAGTGACAGCCAGACGATACCCACGTGATGAGTGACAATGATTATGAATTCGTGATTGTGATTTGGCGATTATACGTATATATATATGTATATTAATTTATATATACGTAATATATTCTATTGTGTACTACGTAAGTACCGCATACTGTACCTCTGATTGTACGGCTGATTCGGGCTTGATAAGCTATCATTGGGCGCTCTGTTTACGTTCGGTTTCACTTTGTTAACCTGCTTCGTGGAATTCATCATCGTCATCCCCACGGAGTTCCGATGATTCCTCATGGCTGTAACAGAGTTGATTTAATAATGATAACCAGCGGTATGGCTAATCGCGTGAGATCGCAAAAGTACATGAGACATTGGGAAATTTCGCGAGTACGTTTAATGAGAAATTTGAAAGTGCAGTTAGAGTATGACGAGCGAAATTGAACGTCTTTGAGAATTTATTTGAATTAGTTCATACGAGTGCAGCTGCATTGATTTGATAAAACTGGAATAATATAAATTGAATAAATTTGGAAAATCTTTGAAAAACTCATTATAACGCAAGTAATACCTAAAATTGTCGTTTCGATTTTATTTTAATAAACCTCGTGGATATTTTTTTGTGATATTGTATTGCGATTATTAGGATCATCTTATTTATACTCCTCCCGTGATAATTCATTACAGCTTACCGTTTGGATCGTCTCGTTCGCGACTGATCTCACCTAAAATGCACACAGCAAAATTAGTTTACAAATTATTGAACGTTGTTTGTCCACGGCTAATTGATTAAGCAGAATAGTCAGTCATTGTTGTCACAAGGATTGTGACCTAACTCCCCCCGGTACTGCGCAATGCTTCGTGTATGAACCTACAGCCCCATGCTTACAGGCGCGCATATCTCATCCTAGACATCTTTATGTGTACTAAGAAAATAATAAATATTAATGATACAGATATATGGAATCAAATGATTTGGCTTTATCGAATTTAATGGCAGATTTCGAAAACTACAATCATTTCATACACTGACAATATTTATGAAAATACTTCAAGCTCAAAAACGCACAAGTTGTATTTTTCAATTCGTTTATAAGGAGACACGATATACGCGTATAAAAAAAAAATCATTAAAATATGCCACTTCCTTTTCTATATACGTGCCACTAGTGTGGATGATAACTAATTGTCAATCGAAACGTGCAACATGAATTCAGAGCACTACTCCGCAACGGGACAATACTTTTTATTTGTCCTACAGGAACATATACTACGTACATATACTTCTATCAAGATTAAAAAAGTTATTGGAAGCTTCAATTTTTTTATTGCTCGTACACAAATTCTTTTTTTTTTGGTTAAGCGAAAAAATTTCATTACTGCATTTCAGAGGTTAACTAAAAGTAACTACAGGAATTCCTTCGTATTTATCATACATGGAATTTGAGGCAAAAATTGTATGGAAACAAAGTTTTTTTAATTAACTAACGCTTCGAGAACTTACATATTCCTCTCGCTATTCAGAGCACATAAACAAAACATGCAATATCGAATCAATATTTAATAATATCAATCATACTATTGTTTTATCATGCGAATGATACTATTGATGATATCACTACAAATACCACCTCGACAAACAACCATTTGAAAGGATCAATTCCGTTTCGTATAATCTGATCAATCTAAATCAAATATCGCAGATCAATGCACTCGTACAAACTAAACTAATTCTCTTATCAATAAGCATAGGCAGTATACACGTAAAAGTTATTAAACTCGAACTAAATATCAAGCGATAATGAAAAACCAAAGATTCGACTATAAATTAAAATAAAATTTCTGTGAGATTAGAACAATACAAAAATTCAATACCCATACAGTTCTGTAACTACTAAAAAAAACAAAAGCAAAAAAATACACAATCGTATGGATATCAAACAGAAGAAAAAAGGTTCACGAATCAGTGATATCCCTCGATCGGTAATTTTCAAAAAATTCCTAATATACAGATACAAAATGAATTGAATTTTTTTCCCTAAAATTCCAATAATTTCCTCGACTTTAAATAGCAATAACAGAAGAGGGCGGCCAACTCGAAGGATATCAGTTGTGTGTCAACCTTCATTCATTATCATAAACTCAATATGCAATGACTTTACAGTTCAATCAATATCCCGTTATCGAATATTGATATTAATAATAGGAGAGCAGCTTGCGAGACTGTAGCATGGGTTTGACTGAGGTGTAACTGTACCTCTCACGTGAACCATCTTGGGCAGTTCTGGCGGAGTGAATGTGGGGGGAGGATGGTGGTCGTCTGTAACAAACCACTACACATGTTAGCTACCCTACCTAAGTACCTAAGGCCTAATTACTACTGCTTTATTATCACTGATTGACAATCAGTCTGTCACGTTGTCCAATGCAATAGACCGTTCTGACACAACCCGACTAACGTAGATTCGCCAAACTAAAAACTTGATTAGCAAGTAAGTCATTAAAAAAAAAAACGGACCAATCAGAAGCGTTGAACTTTCTCGCAATACATACCCCTGCCATGAGCTGCAGATATTCTGAATAAGAATTTTTATTAAAATTGGTGTTGGCTAATAGGGGGTGGAAAAAGGTGGGAGAGGTGTGCTGCGGCTATTTGAAAAAGACGGACGCTTCGGTTTGATCCTCAAGATACTAATTTTACGTCATTAAAAAATTCTTCTCTGATAACCCCATAGAACGGTCTTCTGAATATTTTAAAGAGACTAAACATTGATTAGGTACCCATTTTTTAATTTTCATTTTTATTTCTAGCCGCGACGAGCAAAATTGTTTCTGACATCGTGGACGTCAGAGTTATATATACGCTTATTAAAGTTGAAATTTCATCGTGAAACTTCCCAAGAGCCTGTACCAATTTTATTATTATTTCAACGTCCACGATCCATAAACAGTATACCGAAAACTAATTTCAATGTTATTCCAACTATTTTAATAACTCTACGACATGCCTCGTGCACGAGCTACGACTACGCTTGACCGTAAGTCCGTAGAAATGGAAAATAATAGTGTCTCGAATTAATGAATTCAATTGGATCAGGTACAGCTGATATTCACTCGGTTGCAAAATTATCTTTGTACCCATTGCATCGGCAATTTTTAAAATTGTGCTTCAGTCATAATCGATATTACATATTTTCCATTTTTCTATCTAATACGGATCTAATGAGCGCCAATCATGCAAGGCTAATCAACCGTAATAATATACGTATTACTATAATCAACACTCGGTTAATTAATTACCGTGTAAAGTATATATATGTATATATATTGCGTTCGAAGAAAAACATACGAGAAACTTGTGCAAAAGCTGAGGAATTTTTGGTAGAGTGCAAAAAGTGCATCGAAAATGGTGTAAAAGACTACCGTTTAAGCGAAAAAGAAAGGAAGAACGACAGAGATAAAAAGAAACGGTAATGTAATCAGCTTGACGTAACACTGATAATAACAATACTAATAATAAAAATGATAAGAAAAATAATAATCGTTATACCCGAGAATATATTTCAGACGCGATATCGCACAATATAATCAACTGTAATATGTGCCGTGATATTACATAATATACCTTGTCAATTCCAATTTGTACACTTATCAAAAATTATAACTTCCGAATGATTAATTTATCAAGATGATATATTAAAACTTTATTGGGCTTTTTCCGGATATGCAAGACACGTCATAAAGACCCTTCAAGTACATTCATTGTAAGACTATTATTCACGTGAGTCAATGTGAACGCAATAAATTTCCGAAGATAAAACTCTGATATGGCGTAGCATAAGAACGTACAAAAGTATTTTTGTTGATTTTTCACAGAAGTGTAATCGGGATCGTAAGGTATATGAAGAAAATGGCGTATACATTTTTTACCGTCATTAAGCAAAGGTGAATCGGAATTGGAATGAAGAACAATAGTAGTTACCGTATATACATATATATGGATAGGATATATGCTAGTTTAATGATAAATGTACAAAAAGTTCTGTTTTGTGACGGGCGATACGATTTTATAATGGGTATACAGCGTTGCTCTGTAATTGATGATAGCGCAAGTTCCTACTCTATGAGATTATACAACGTGTCGCGATTCGCAATTTATACTCGCGAATATTTCCTATGGAATATCGGTAGTACATATTTATAATCAAAAGGTAAGGGTACAAGCTTCCCTCCTCGGACTTACTTGAGTACGTGAAGTCTTCACCTACGTAGTTTTCGTAGACGAGAGTTCAGGCAAATAGACACACAGACGGTTAGTTCAAAAAGATTTCACGTATCGTCATCTGTGCGTATTCTGTGTTATATATATATATATATATATATATATATATATTATGTGCGTATACGTGTCTTGGGAATTATATCAGGTGTAGATGTGGCGAGTGGCAAAGAAGGTGAGTATGAGCGTGACGTGTGGGCTAAATGAGATGTAATGAGGGCGCAATTTTTTTTTTCGAAATATCTACAGGCATTAAGTTCGTTAGGAATTTAGCTATTTTTTTGTTGCACTGTTTTATTTACGTAAAAGTACGAAATTCGCGATATTCTTGTTAATTAACGTAATTTTGATTTTTCGAATTTTCCAAAAAGTACAGGTCGTTTCATTTGGTATGGCTCTCGCAGCTGCGTCTGCGAATTCTTTTTCGATGACTTTACTCTCGATTATATCTTTCTTCGCACGTCGAACAGCATGATTAATGTACTAAATATAGTATCTAGGGTGTTACTATTAGATGGAATGATTATGTTAAACATCGATACAAGATTAGTCATCAATTTTAATACTCAAAACAATCATGTCAGTCCTTTCGAGTAATTCCAATTCGCACCCACAACAATTAAACCATTGAGAACACTTACAAACCTTCATGAGCTACATTCCATACGACAATAATGAAAAATCGAAGTTGCATGATAAATTAACAACACCACATCGATAGGGCGCAAACACTAATGTTTTTCTACGTTGGAGCCAATTGTATAGCCTAGACAAATTTTGGTTGTTTAGCACAACATATACTATATATTTTAAAAATGGTCAATTAAAATTTTGAAAAATCACGTATACCAGTATGGTATACGACTGACTTTTAGGTTAAATAATAATCGTTGTGCTAATCATTCCTATAAGAACACTTTTGTGACTAGAATTGAAAATAGATGAAAAAAATTCATTTTCAAAAAATCATCACAGAATTTAATACAATAGACAAAAAATATCTAGTCACATCGATAGATAACATCTTTACACATAAGAGTCCAAAAATTTTACATCGACCAACCATACTGCACCACTTATGTAATATCGAAAAAAAAAATGTTTTGACCAGCAATATTTTCAATTTCACAGCAATCCCTTCTCAACTCTTAAAATCTAATATTAACAGGAACTAATTTTTTTTAATTAGTTAAAGTGAGTAATTCCAAGTGACCATAAATTCACGTTAGTCAATGTTACGAAATAAAAAACCGATATGTTTGTGTGAAAATGGGTTAATGCGTTATGCGAATGAAAGGAAATTCTATTTCCTCCAATGAATTGACACGTTTTAATTCGAAACGCATGACAGTCACGACACGTCCTTCGTGACAGTGAATTTCTTATGTATTCACAATCACAAATTACGTATACCTATGACTCAATGCGCCTAAAGCAATGTCAATTCAATACGAGGTATTTCGTGTGAGGAATGAGGGGCCCGAATTAACAGAATTACTCATTATAAAGAAAAATACATTGGGAAAAACACGTGACACAATTCTACTCTCGGGAAATACGTACTTGCTCTTCCAACCATCTGAACGGCTCGCACGCCTTTCCGGAATGTGGCCACTGCCCGAAGGGAGAGAAGAGCTGTTAGTCTTCACATCAAAATAATGTCAACCTAAATGCGGGGTGTAGGGGCGGGGGGGGGGGGTTAAACATGGGGTAGGTCCAGGTCTAATCTCGATCAATGCATCTTGGGTAATATAATAAATTACATGTACAATTTCTAACGATAGAAACAAAATAAACCAGGCGCGTAGATAAGGCAACACAAATAAAATAAAATAAAAAAAATGTTTCTTGTATATTTTGAAAATTAGATATTAAGTGAATACGTAACGTTAATAATTGTCAGATTTGCTTTAAGTTATTTCAAATTTGTAAAGGTAGAGATAAGGATGTAAAATAAGGATCGTGTGATTAGTTGAATTATTTAGTAGAAAGAAAATATTTTTCCTGATTTAGGGTGTATCAAGAAATTTGGTCAATTACACCATGAGGATTGATCGAGAAACCTAGTAAGCGGGGACATTGACATTACCAACATAATACAGGTCACAATCAATTTTTTCGGGTCACCAACAAATGACGTAACAATAAAGACATTCTTCGCTTATAATTCCGCCGTTATACGATTCGAAACCTGATGATGCTGAAGTAGAGCGCAGAAGATATTATGACGATACGGGGTGATATTGCGATAGTGTATACGTGTAGGTGAATATTAAGAATGGCGTGTAACATGTATACATGAGGTACAAGAGGGATGAAAGTAAATGAAAGAAAACGATACACGTGTATTCTCTATTAGAAAACAGGATAAACCCTGGGCATCGAAAGTTTATCTTTCAATATTTTACTAGCGATAACACTCTGCACCAAGTAGGCGTCATTTGACAACCGACAGGCAGGATAACGAATTGGAACAGCCAAAAACTGAAGAGCTGTATACAACGAATGAACGGGTCATTAATGCCCCCACTGTATCACGTCTACAGCACTCAAGGTTGTGTATCGACAAAGTTTCACGACACTTCCGGTTAAAGTTGGCCTTCTTCATTGAAAAATCATTGATTGCAACGATTTCATCGTTGTCGCGAAATTTCGGCTTCTCGAGAATCCTTCATGTTCCTGGTTAGCAGGTAGGGAAACCAACTCGCCATATTATCCACGGTACACAGTAAGATTGATTCCCTTGTACCGTAGCTTCAGAAAAAAATAAAATCAGTCAAGATAAACTGATCACTGTGAGCTTTTTAATTCGTGAAAAATGCAACTTTAAGAAATATTTGATATTTTCATGTCTTACAGTGATGCAGGTTTATCGAGTTCATTTTGAAGTGACATGTTGATCTTGACTGGACCAGCTTCGTACAGCATGTAACAGCTGTGTCAATGCTCTAAGTAATGTAGACGCAGCTTAGTTATATCTTGAAAACTTTTGTAGCAGCGTTATACGCCTTCCTCTTGCGTGAGTTTTAGCGTTGTTTATGGGTAAGTCAACTGGTCAATGAAAAAAACGTGAAGTAAGCAACACTGAAACGACAACGACGTCAACTTGGTTAATGTAAGCCTGTGCCATTTGAAAATTGACAACCTTAATATACTTTAGGTTATATCTTAACAGCCACAACAAATAGAATACGATCAGACAACGTGCTTCTATGTGCCAATTTTCCAGATGCATGTCTCTCCACGATAGAAGGAACGAAGTATTTTGCTTCCTTTCTGTGGTTGCGAGCTAGTTTAGAATATGAGGACAATTAGTGCTGCTTTGATACAGTGTTTAAGGCTTACAGTTATTAGTACGTATTAACAGTTTCCACACGTCGCTTGGTCTTGTTCTACATGTAATCGCGCAAAGCAAACGCCACGAGATTGCTAAACGTAATCTATGTGTAATAACGAGATATAACATACTAAAAAAAAGTTCAGCTCTAACTAAAGCTCAGTGATATAAAGCTCGAATCTTAAAGCTCGTACAAGTAAAACAATGATGTCTCGTGGGAAGATTGAAAAAAGGTGAACAAGGCCACAGCTCCTGTCCGAGTAAGTAGTTCATAAATTATAGACTAAAAAAAAATAAAATCCAAAAAGTACATAATATTACTGTAGGATATCCTGCGGAAAATAGCACATATTCCACAATGAAACACGAGTTCGAATTATTCAAAATTGAAAAAAAAAAATTTTTTTCTCGTATCTGTATATATACTGTGTATACACGTAATATACAAACGTCAAAAGAAATCCAATACTCGGCACTATTTCGGCGGGAATGCCGTTCCATTTTCAATCGGTAATCCTTCGTACGTGCGGTAAACAGAGTGAGTGATAGAGAAATAAAAAAAGACTACTGACTCCGACAATATATCCTGTCAGAATAAAATAGGCATCGAGTCCCGTGGAATTATAAAGCTCCCGACATCGATCCGAGGTATAATAACAAGCTCAGAAAATTCTCATTGTTTCCTCCTCGAAGCGTCAACCATTTTATTCCGACAGGTTCTCGTGGAAAACGTTAATGGTCCGGAATATGTATAGGAGTTGGAAAAGCGGAACGTGGAACGTGGAACGTGGAACAAGGCATACCGTCAAGGTAACTGTGGTAGGCAGAATTTCCCTTCACCATGCCAGTCTGCATCATCATCATCCCCACATCTGCAAAAAGCCAGTGGTCAACCAGACACGGGTTTAAGTATTTTAAGTACATAACACCTGTCTACATACATTCAAGGGAATTACAAGAGACACACACAATATTCGCATTAGCGTATCTCGACCGACAATGTATTCGTCAATTCGTATGAATCAATATAACATATCGATATCAAGTTGTTAGCGCTGAAATATGAGTAAATTTATGATATACTGAGGTACGTACAAATTTGACAATTTTCATTTCTATTATTACTATTATATTATCGCACTAAAACTCTACGTGACTATCGACATCGTCATACGTGATGTATATCCTGTATCGCTATACGAGATTTAATACAGAAATAGGATAAATTCAATGTTAATTAAAAACTATAATTAAACGCTTCCCTCGTCTCATCGTATGCCGAAGATTTCTCGATAGCCGCGTCACACTTTGTGTTTTAAATATCGCTAAAGAAGGTCGTGGTCAGATCTGTTTCATTATTTTAATAGAATCACCTTGACGCTGGCTTGACACGCTTTCTGAAACATCGCCGCAGATATATATATATATATCTACGTCATTCGAGAGTTCGATTACGCCATTACGCTAATAGATTCTCAAAAAATTTAGCGATAAATTCAATGATTTATTTAAAAAATTATAAATCGAATCGATCACCCCCAATATAGAGTAACGAAGTCTTTGATTGCCCAGGGTTTAAAGCATAACTATTACGTATAGGAATAGTCGTCCTAACAGGAAAGAGGGGGAAAGAAAGACTGTCGTGTGAAATTGTCTTGTGTTATGTTTAAGTCACCGTGTGAGTCAAGAGTTATTATTTGCCCATTAAATACTTATAACCTATTACTATATATCCGAACGATTATATTTCATCTCCCACTTGCTCGCTATGAGATGGATTTTTTTTTAATAAAAAAATCTTTTTTTCTCCACATAGACGGGATCAAAGATTATAACGCGTGTATCTATTACTTGGCCATATGCGACGTATATCGATGCACATGAAATCCTCCAGAATCTAGAGCACTTATCAAAAACTGAATCGTCAAGGTACCTTGCGATCAATCATAATTCTCATCAATGACAGCTGGCACGCTGAAAGTTGTACGATCGACAAAATAAAATTGTGCGATGACTGAATACGGGGGAACGACCCAACCCGGAGCTAGTTATATGCAGGGCGGACGAGAAGGGGGGGGGGGCACATACTAGAAGTGCAGGCTAATTTCGTATATTCGGTCAGGTGATCATGCGCCAGCTGATTCAACTATCAGGGAACATGTCACATGTGTTTCTTGTAATATTTCATTTTTCACGTGTGACCATTAGGTATCTCGGTCCTTGGAGATTCTACAGTGACAACCACGCCAAGAGGGAAACGATATATCTATATTGCACAAAATATCATAACAATATTGCGTTACGATAAAGGGACAATTCCTAAGATGCACATCTAACATCATTTATCATAGTTTCTTATATCGATAAAAAGAAAAAAATATATATATATTTTAATCCTCACAGTTAACGCACACTATGTCGTATGATTCAACAAGTATTACACGCGGTACCCTTTTTTCGTGAAAAATGTAACATTACCCAATCCAACATTGCAAACGTCATAAAGTGTTTACATAATACAAGGGTGGTTCGGGGTGAACGGGCGGGTTCGTTAAAAATGCAATTTTCACCATCGCCTAGACGAATGCATAGAAACTTTAAGAAAAAAATTCTCAGAGACAAGTAAAGGGATAAAAAAAACCGTAAGAGAATCGAAGAGAGTACCAGAGAGATAGTGAGATATATATGTATGTATGTAGAAAGGCAGCAATAGAAAGAGAGAAAAAATCCAAAAGTAAAATCCAGTATACAAAGACATTTCAATAAACAAGGGTTATAGTACAGCAGACGGTGATTATTATTGTATATGTATATATATATATATAGTGAACGTAAAAACAAAGCTGCAAGGGTGAAGAAAGACATAGTAATCAAAGTAAAATTCAAAGACGAGATATAGTAAAGTTTTTGAGAATAAGCGAACGAGCGTTTATAGAGACGTTACCTAAGTCCCGGCCCCAGGAACGCTGCTGTTGCCCCACTAGATCATATATCACAATAGCATTGGTCACAACCATGTAATACTTTGTCATCGCGTTATTACTGATAACGGCTCTCGGTGTAACGAGGATAGGAAATATAATGAATAAAGTATCAGAATAAAAGAGGCAGCAAGAGATTTTTGCGTTGGTCGATCCGAGACACGGTGAAGAAATTCGTTGCGAGTCACATGAGACTTACTTGGGTAGTGTCTGTGTATGACGTCTAAGAAAGAAAAAAAAAAGAAAAAAAAAATAACTGCCATCCTCTTATACAACTATACCTTCCCGTCCTCTATTCACCCCATCGAGGCTCCAATAACACTCCTGTGCTATATTCACCAAAAGGTCCCTTCGACACGAGTCCCGGACGTTCTTGTCTGCGTACGATGACGCATTTGAAATACGTCATGTGACTCACAAAGTGTGTATCATCGCGTATACGCGGCCGATGACGTTTTATTCTTAAGGGATGATCACAGACTTTTCATTAATAGAGATCTCAATGATAGACGGGCTATACGTTATCGTATAGTATAGCATATAGTATATGGTAGATATAGAGAGAGACAGTAAGAGCTTTACGAAATTCTGGATGGAATGACTTACAGTTTTTGCACTTGCATTTCTTGATTAACGTTTCGTCCTTGATGTCCTCGTGGCATGCCTTGCAGTAGAACCATGCACTGCAATAAGATTATGAGAGTATAATAATTATTTTTTTGTGAATTATTATTGCGAACATTAAAAAATTTTTAATGATTAAAAAATTATTTTTCTTGGCTATCGATCGCTCGCCGTTAATCATTCACTTACCGCTTCACCTCGTCGGCTGATTGAGCAATGAAGAATCCCTGAGTGTTCGCAGCGATCTTGGCGCCTCGCGGATTGATCGAGATCTTGCTGTCGCTACCTCCCTCGCCTTTGATCTCGATTGCCAGCAGCAGAAGCTTCAGTTTGGTGAAGCATAACCTACGACGAGCATGTGTATAACATCCGGTTGCATTGTCAAAATATTGAATCGATGGAGAATAGTCAAAGATATGTGGCTATACAAAATATAGGTGTGTATATGAGACTCGATTGATTTGTGGCGTTTTATGTGAATTTAGAGGCTGCTTTTGACTATCTTCCATTAGTTTTTTGTATTTTAAGTAAATCAAAAGCTGTTACGGTTAGGATTAACGAAAATGACATCAAATTTCGCGCCTTTATTTTAAATAATTTGCGCTACACACTGTAGATAGTGAAATTTCATTATAATTAATCAAACACTGTGCTAATTATACATCTGTTAATTGATCTGATTTTTCGAAATTTCACTATCAAAATTGCAGAAGCTCGCAGGGACGAGGATTAATCACAAACACAGAGCACGCTTTTAACGGTATAACAGTGAAATTTAATTATTTATTCATAATCACATTTAATTAGACATAAAAGTTACTGTTGACGAAACGTAATATAATATTTAATGATTTTTTTATGCTCTGCATTCGTTACAGTACAGCTGTACAACACATAAACATCGAACGTGTAGCATGACACTGAGAATCAATGATATTTAATTAATTAATTTTTTTCTTTCAGTAAACCACCTTCCTTGTCAATCGTATACTCGATCAAGTATATTGATTAATGATTTTCAGTGACGTGCTGCACCTTTAAAATTATAACGAAACATCGGACATTCGTTCGCATCCAAATAGATGTACCGGGAGTACCTGGAGATAGGCGATCAAGCAGGCAAACGCTAATAAACGTTCGTTCTAATTAACCGATATCATGCTGAAAAAGAGAATTTCTAATGCGCTCTATAAATCTATAATAATCTAAACCGCACTCTATTTAGAGATCTAATTAAAATATTACCAGATGGCATTTTCATATTTACTTCGAATCAAATAATCAGTGGACTATATTACCATATGCATATCAACATCTACATATATATAAATGTAAATTTGAATGTATATCTGCATAGTATATATAATGTAATCTAATAAATAATCTAAGGTCTAAAAGGGGGCGCACCTTAGATTATATGTATATGTATACTCCCACACACGCAAACTAAAAGAAGCGTTGATCCAACAAGTGAAAGAAAAAAAATCTGAAAGACAAACCTTCAAACGAAACGCAATGATCCGTAAATGGATTTTGTGAAAAAAAGAAAAATAAATGACTTGGCTTTGAAAAGTGTCGTTTATATATTTATAAAAAGAATTACAGAGTGCACTGAAATACGTGTTTAATTTCGTGGGCGTCGCTGGTTGTGTGTTCGATATGTAAAAAACTGTATAATCGCTGTGCTTGCAGTAAACATAAAATAATTTTTGAAAGTCTCATGTATTACCGTCGCATGATCAATTGTGCTTTAGAATAAATGTTTTTCTAAAAATGTAATGTATAAAATTGTATGGCTCTGCGTAATTGTTTAATCCATATAGCGACTTGTGGCGTGTTATAACTTTTGTCGTTCATTTAAAATGATTACGTCACATTGAATGAGCAACAGGCATGCGTGTACAAAAGTCTCAACGTTGTTAAGAAGATTAGAATGCTACGTCTAAGAGGTAACCACACCATAACAATGGGACGGGTACACGGGACACGATTTATGATACGACTGTGCGTAACTGTATAAAATTCAAAATGCAGCTTTACAGTACTTAACGTTCGCAAAACAAAAGTCAAATGCACATTTGCCATACGTAAATAGGGAGTTTTCAACATGCATTTCTTGCATCTCGTTAAACGCGCACGATTAAATTTGACATATGCAGAATAGTGAATAGTGTCGAAAAATAATTGCGAGACTATATTAAATACCTCTTGGTTGAAGTTCGCGTAAAATCTAGATCACCGTAAACCACCGTAATTAATAAAGTTCGACGGATATTTAAGCAAATGCGGTAAAATTAGGAATTCTCGGCATAATGACTCATAGGCTCAAAATTCAAAAGTCACGCGACCGACGTTCAATTAATCCTCAAAGAAACTTTGTCCGCAATAAAATCGCGTGACGTTTGTTGAGTATAGTAAAAGTACAGTAGCGTGCCCGTTTAATTATTCAAATGTCAAAATACTTACTGATCACGCTGGAGTTCGTACCATTAAAAAAAATCCATAAAATGTACTCAAACAAGACTCTGCATTCGCTTTGACGTAAAAAACGAAGAAAAAACGTACGCGCTCATAAGAGATGCAAAAATTGTGATAGATTGTACAAAATTCAAACGTGATCAAAGAGATACCCAGCGGGAACGTCTACGCGAAAAAGAAGAGAGAGAGAGAGAGAGAAAAAAAAAGTCCAATAAAACTTGGCCAAAAATATTTTCATACTCTCCGGGGGTGGAAGGAGGGGGGACCATACGAACAATGATACATACAATCATTAAAAATATATATAATAGAAACGTATGCATTTGCATATGATATATATGTATATATAAAAAACAAAACAAAAAAGACAGGACAAAAAATATCTCAAGAAAAGTTTGCATGTGTGGCAGTCGTGGCAGCGAGAACTTACTCGCTGGCTTGGGGAAATGTCATCCCGGTAAAGGACGGGGAGAGGGTTTCCGTGTACATCTCGCAGCCCGTGCCCTGCAGGTAATCATTCTGCCACGCCTGAGTGTCCGGCGACTGAAACACCAACCAACCAGCTCCACGTCATGAAATCATCAAACCTTCAAGAGTCTTCCATTGACAAGAATATTCCGCCACGAGAAGTATAACGACTCGTCAGATACCTAGTAAAAGAGCGAAACAGCTTCTCGTGACTGGAGGAAAAAGAAAAATAAAAATAAGAAAAAACATTACTAAACCGAATGCCATCGGAGAGACATCGCATGGAAATAATAAAGAATATATACTGGTACAGTACTAATAAAATTCAAGTAAAAATGACTACCGATACCATTACGAGATCTTCATTAATCTCAACAAGATTAAATGAACACTTCGATCAACCCTTAGACCTCTAGATGGTACATGATGAAAATAGTAAAAAAAAATGCACGTTATTTATAGACGCATGCGCTCCTACGCAATTAGACGATATATATTATCGCGTAATCACGAAATTCCTGGAAATAGATTGATTCGGACAAATGGGTTATACCTGTATGGGAGCTATTGGATATACATGGTAGAGGTGTATGCTTGATAGTAATTCGCTTATGGTAAATGATCACGACTGGAAAAGCAGAAGCCAGGAGTGGCAGCATACGTGATCGACCGGCGTTCCTAGTTATAAAAGCTATTCCTGATAAACTTATCACGACCACGAATTCTGGTCATTTTCTGGTTATCGATCGCGGTTCGCGTTACAGCGAAAAGCAAGGACCTTGAGGTACCGAGCGGAAGTTAGCAGACCCTAAAACGATCTCATTCTTGAGGGAAGCTTGAACCCCTAAAAAGAAATGGTTAAACGCGTCCCTTCGAAGGGAACTACCCTAGGTCGCCTTTTATCCGCCCAAAGTACCATAGAGCGGAAAGTGCTTCCGATTGACGTGTCTTCGCCGACGGATGAGCGCGGTGACAATAATTGCGAAGGTGAATACACGACGTTACTCAAGCGATGAGGGGTGGTTTACATTGATTAGGTGTAGCACAGATACGGTTTATACATGTTGACACGTTTATAGGGTTCATAGCGGAGTGGAGCGTAGTGAGAGACATAGGCGAGGCGAAGCTTCATCCCTTGCTTTTTTTTTCATTTTGATGTCCGATTCAAGAGACTGACCTACCCCTTGAGGGATGCATGAATATCTTTGGTTTGCGTGACGTCCTTCTTTTTTTCTTTCGAAAAAAAATACAGCATGTTTTGCTGGAGGGTTGTAAAAATTTTTTTATTCCATAACAATTTGAGCATTGTGTTTTATTAGAATCCCGTGGATTCTTGTGTTTAGGGGTTGCTTCGAGTAATTTTTTTAGTTTGACTTTTACAAACACGAGTCATCGTGCGATATAATTAAAAAGGTGAAGCAAGAATGTGAACGAAAATCGTATATTTCTCTGGTCCAATTGTGTTAATCATTCGTTTACACCCGTAGCACGAAGCCATTAGCAAAACATCCCCTTAGAAAAATATTCTTCGAACAAGACGTTTTAATTGCAGCCACATATGAATGACCACGAAACGAACGCGTATTCAAAAGTCCAATTGTGAATTTATACATCCAAAGCCGTACAACCCTTCGTCATTAGACAGCCGCATGGTCCTGTATATGGCATTGAGCAATTTACAAAGGATGCAAAAAGAAGGTACATATAATTACAATGTTTCTGGTATCAAGATAGAAAAATAATGTCGCCCACTCGACCAAGGGTTTTCAATAGAATTTCAGAAAATTTCTTTACCGACGTAATTATTATAAGCAAACAGCTCGCGATAAATCATTATCAACGTGTACCAATTGTATATAAGATATCGTCTGGTCGTGTCTCTTGAATCAGAACTGATTTTGCTGGAGGACTTTATTGGTCATGGACCGACTTACTCAGTAGCTTTGGCAAAAGGCATTCCAATGAAGGTAGGGCTCAGTGTCTCGGTGTACATCTCCATTCCGGTTCCACGTAGATAGTCATTCTGCCAAGCCTGTATATCGGGCGACTGGTTCCAATCAACCAACCATTTCTAAATGACGTGCGTACATATGCATGTACAGCTGACGTCCACAGTGAAGCGACATATGGTATGGGAATGAAAAAAAAATACATCCCTGATCTTATAGGTTGAAAAAGTACGATATGAAAAAGCTTATTATAAATTACGCGATGCTTAAGTAATATAATAAAAATATAATAAAATTCTGATCTTGCTTCGCGCATCACTGTGGACCTTTTCGACAAAACCTGACGGCACGATGATGACACATGCATACATAGTAAATGGCTGGAGGATGATTTTACTGACCGTCTTGAAGGATCGCATAGCGAAGAGATTGGCCATCATTGTACTGAATCCTGGGGCTAAGCAGGACTGAGCGATGAAGCCTAACTTGAGTTCAGCGAGACAGATGACGTCATCGCCCTGCTTCCAGTCCCAAGATGGAATGTTTAGTAAGTAGGCCTGAAATTAATTACAGGGTGTCAAAGTTAAATTAAATAATCTTTACTGCTTGGTCCATTTGCTCAAACAAGAAATTTGTCATTTGCTACATTTTCTCCGTGTACCTTATTGTGATATTGCATTAATTGGATAATGACGCGGATGTCGTCAGAGTAATTCTTGATGGAGATGACACGCATGATGTTGGCCGCGTCCTCTGCGTCAGGATCCTGGCAGTATTTGTTCGCCAGGACCAAGCACGCGTCCGCTTCGTGTACCTAAAAAATTTTTCAAATATTATTTCTGTGTTTGATCGCCCATACTGGATTATGGATTTGTGTGATAGAATTCGTGGAGTCTCGAATGAAATATTTTATACGATTTTATATTGACGATCTTTCCATAAATTGTTCTCACTAGTCAAGTCGTGAAATTTTTATTGAAACTACGATTCAAAAATTGTACTACTGACCAAGTTGAGCCAAAAAACCATATCAAATCGAAGTATCGCGATTTTTTATTTTTTTTTTAATATCGTCAATAAACTGTCAAATCAATGAATAGGCCCAACGTCATTGAATTTCTCACGTACAAATGAATAAGATAGAAACTTATATACTACGTGCAGAATTATCAGAGAAGATATCCGTTTAAAAAAGCTAATTTCATCATTGACTCGGATAACGGGAAATGATTTCAGGATCAAAATCATCATACTCCATTTTATGTCTGATGCAATGCATTGATCAAGAACAACCGTCCCATCCAATCCTGATATCGTCCCACTATCCATATCAACAAAATATATTACCAACTACCAAATATATCCCATGCTTCGAATTTCGAATGATACTAATCACATCTTACAACTTTCGCATAGACTATAAGTAACAGAGTAATAAGTATAGAACGTAAAGAAAAAGACGCCTTGCGGGCTCTAAGAACGTGCACAAAATAAACGACTCGAACGAATACGAGAAAGTAGCTGAATATTTCATTCGTAACTAGCATACAGAAAACGGTGGGACTTATATCTAAAGTTGGTATAAAAGAAAGACAGCATCTATCGTTTCCACGTATACTAATAACAAAATGGGACAATTGGAAGGGAAAAATGTCTAAAGAATTCTATATATAAATATATATATGAGCATTGAATATAATTCTATGTACAAAGTCAATGATGCACAGCCCGTTCTATTTATATAATAAATATATATACTATCCATAATACATCCAACACATGCCCATGTCTATGTAATGGCTAATGTAAAAACGAGTGATATTTTTTTTTCTTGAAAAAAGACAATAAGTGAGCATGTATCGTTGTGTCTCTCAATCGCAGGGAATTAAAAAAATTATGCTTTTCTATGCTAATCGCTACGTCTCTAAAATGGCCGTGAACATTAGGCTTCAAAAACACGGACACTTACCCACCTGGGTCATCAGCAGGCATGGGTCTATCCGGATGTGACATAGCCCTTAATAGGTTTTTTTTTTTTTTCGTGTGACGTATATGTATGTTTAGTGTAACGAGATTATAAAAATTGTTGACAGATGCTGCGTAACAATATATTAACGAACGGATGTAAAGTCGACTGATAAGACTACAAATCGATAATACGAGATCGATACACACATGATTATGTTTAATGATCACAATGGCCAATCTCGACGGTCGTCTCGATCATTGTTGCCGATCGTTCCTGTCTCGCGAGATTTAATGACGATCGTGGACAACGTGGCGGGAATTGATGACGACAACAGAAGAGAGAACAGTGTTCAAAGCAAACAGCAGGGTCAGATGTGCCCCTAGTATACGGCAGTTAAAGTCAACACGACGAAACGCAGCCTAAGGAGGATTAGCGGGAGGACTTTTATAGAGGGTACAAACAGGCAACAACCATGTCCTGGAAACAACAGCATTGTCATCGATGCAACGTGACTTCCGAGTCTCAACGCATCATCGTGAGCAGCAGCCATGACATAATAGTATATCTTGCTCGTGTGAAAATAGGATGGCATCGTCATTAAAAAAAAAAAAATGTTATCACAAAATTTCCAAGCCCATCGAAATCTTCGATGAACGTCAATTTCGAATAGTCATATAACAGTATAACAGTATACCGTGAAGTATAAAACAGTTAGGCTTCAAAAAAGGACAATGCCCGACCGGTATACCCGATCCAAGTACCAAATAGAAGTACACGTGATCGAGTTGAAGATAATTTAAGAAGAAACAAAGAGATCTATTATATCCAGGATGTATCACGGATGCACGTAATGGAAGTTGCTGCGAGGGTCTGAAGAAAGTATATTACGACACATCTCGACGTGTATAATATAATAGAGGAAGGGTTTCAGAAGTTATATAGGATAACACAAACAGTCGTCATAGTATCCAAAATGTTAGTGTGCTTTCTGAGAGTGTCAATCTAATGGGGAACTCACCTTGACCCGCTGAAGGTCAATGGGGTTCATGATGGTCCCCTGAAAGAACTCCACGGTCGTGAAGTGCCGCTTGAATAGTCCTTCCAGCTCAAGATCCGGTGGCTTCCTATTCGGCCAATCCGACAAACCATACGTTTTATAGTAACATTCACGTCTAATGGTACCGACTGTCCTTCTTCTTTCAAAATTTATATAATCATAATAACACGTGTATATATATATATATATATATATATATAAACGTACATAACGAAATAGACAAATGATTTATCATAGGAATATACCTAGCACCAGAAGTTAAGCGTACGACGCTTTTCCAGTCTCGCGTAAACAGTACAGTACAAAGTATAGTAATCTAAAAAAAGAATTATCTACTGCACGCTGAATCCGGCCCCAATAGCTCAATACAGCATACCATGCAGTCGCAGGCAGTTGCTTCTACGATGCTTGCTTGCCTCTTGCCACGTCACTTTGTATTCGCAAGTATATCAAAGTGGCACTTTAACGAAGTCCAAGCGAGCCTACTTTCGATAAAGGGTCTCGATCCGTCAGAATGACGTACTCGCCCTGGGCGCACGTTACCAATGGGACAAAATAGAACAAAGCGAAACTACGTTTTCACAAGGGGACACCGGGTCGCTTCGATAATAATGCGAAGGAAGTCGTGATTGAAATGGCTAAAAGTATATTCACAGGACGCGTAAGCGACGCAGCAACAGGCAACGCCACTTTGAATGTGATCTATTGATAATGAGCATAATGTTTAAAAAATATCAAAATTATATTATCAATATGCTCTCTAGTAATCGTAAGATGTAATTGTATAACGATAAAACAGAGCAATGCACGAGTCGATCGATCAATCAAGTCGTTGGACCCAGGTGTAAACTGTAAGGAACCTAAAACTGTTGAGTGAAGAAGCGCATGGTGTTTAGGAAGCCGGTGGTTAGGGAAAGGGATAGGAGGAATGATGAACAGGGTATATGACAAAATTGGTGAGTTGACTCGTATGTTGCTAGGGGGTTGGGAGAAGGGGGAGGTGGGGGGAGGTGGGGTACCTTGACGCGTTCCAAGTCCACAGCATTCATCATGGTTCCCTGAAAAAACTCCACGGTCGTGTAATGCCTCTTCAGGAGACCCTCCAATTCGAGATCCGGTTCTTTCCTGGAAACACAGGCCGCTCCTTATGAATAGGGTGACCGTAGGTCCCGATTTTCTATCGGGACATTTTGAGAAGATACGTGTATTTCAATGAATGCCAATAGCGATGGATCTTTTATTTGGTCAATGGGAAATTGCATACTGATGAAAATTGTACGGATCCATAGATCGAACGTCTGCTCCAAAGATATCTCATTTTTTCAACATTGTGCAGTTAGGTCCCGTGTATCTTGAAACGTCATACTTACCCGTTTGGCACTGTATGGAAAATGTACATTAGAGGAACAAGGAAAAATTTACTTCGTACGCTCCTGAAAGGAATCGTTAGAACGATACTAGGCGTAAGTTCTTCATTGAATGAATAAATGACTTCATTCGATGTGTGAAGAAATCGATTAAACGAGTCGTCAAAGAGGAGAGCAATTATTTTTTTTCGGTTAAAATTGTCTTATCGGGTAAGCGACTGTCGTCGCGACGACGACGTTCGACTATAACACAACGGAGTCTGACGAAACATTTTCAAGTAACGCTTGCATGAATTTATTCTTATGAAATAATATATTTTGAAAAAAAAATGTTTTCAAGAAAATTTTTTAATCAGCAAGAAATTGTTTCGTCCGTACAAAGTCATAATTAATTTCATACCTATGTAAGAAGACAACCTCTACGTCGACATCCTCGCGATCCTCGTGCAAGAAATCCTTGAGGAAGTGCGAGACAGACTCGTAGGTGATGTGGCCGCACACAACAATGTGTCTGCCAACACAAGGCACATGTTAGACATAATCACAGAATAATAATAAGGATTGTCGTTGGCTAAGAGACAAAATAATAATAATTAAAAGAAAAAGAAAAACAATCAAACTACGACGTGTACTACATCGATCTCAACCAGCTAACAACTCTATTAGCCGCTTTTCGTTACCAGACAAAATTATTGTTCTGTTTTTAATTCGTTATTCAGTGAATAAGTACAGGAGAAAGAAACGAAAAAAAAAAGAGTAGACAGAAACATACACAATTATCTCGGGACATCAATACATTTTTAGTACCAGTTTAGTCTGCTGCCACAAAATAAAAATTAAAGTTACTGAACACGTCCTGGAGACGCTCTTATTGTCTCTCCTACGATTTGTCTGACTTAATTCGCTCAAAAGTCGCGCAACTCAAAGATCCGTGGTGAAGGTAAAATTTTTTAAATTTACTATCATTATACAAGCGGGCAAATATCCTTCGAAAATTTAAACGTACCCGTTGACCATACGCGATTTTTATCTTTGAGTTGAGATACCATTGAAATTCCTTGCAAGAACGAGCTACCGACTGATAACGGCATACACATGTATATATGTATACAAATATAATTGTTTCAATAAAATATAACACGGGAATTAAAATCAATGTCTAAACTTACCAGAAATCATATGGGGATACAATAAAGTCTACGTAACCGACTAAAGATCAAGTATACGTTGTATATTATGTATCTCTATGTACAAGATATAACTATATAATATAATAAATCAATCAATGTAGATATATACGTGAGTGCAGGCTCGTTCGTATGAAGATTTTTGCAAAAGGTCAAGCAAAAATTTAATCTATGTGCCTATAGCTACGTGTGTAGATATAAATGTCGTCTAGTGAATTAATAGATATATAAAAACAATATAGTGCCTAAGTGAAAAAACTATAGTAGAGAATATATATATAAAAAAGATATATATGAATATATATATCGTGACTATAGTCGTTTCATGCTGTCTCCTACTGTTCATGCGATCTCGTTGAGAATTCAGTAGATTTCAATAATAATTTTATACAGCCCTTTGTTCTTGTAACTTTTTTTTTTCTTCTAATTATTTATCAACATTCATGGACACGGCTAGCGATAGAAACGCTTCTTTTATAAGACTCAATGTTTAGCTAACGAGCTACTGAATTCACTACGAGAGACGCTGATCAATATAATCCCTACTATCGAATTTTCAGTGTACTAAACAGGGCGGTTGTATCTTGTGGATGTTAGGAGAAGAGTACTAGATATGTTTGTTTGCCCAGGAGATGGAGTGCTAGATCGACAGAAGACTCTACAAAACGTATTGGCGGCAGAAATAAAAAAAAAAGAAAAAGAAACAAAAATCGTAATACGCCCTTTTATCCCAGAAATCGTATTAATGTAGAAAAAGAAAAATAATTTTTTTTTCTATTCATTTAATCTTTCTCCACGCGATCGATTATATATACGGGAACGATTAATTGATCGAGACGACATTAACGGCGTAAGATACAAGCGCGACACGTGCAACTTATACACGGAAAGAAAGAGAAAAAGATGAAAATAAAAAATGGGCTCAACTTTGTAGAAAATATTGACTGAACGATTTATATTTCAGCGTAATTGCGCGATTTCATTTTTTTCACGTATGACATGTACGTTAACTTATAAGAAAAATATATGAATTTAGATGCGTCTGATACTGTATAATATACGAATTAGCTATTGCGTGTAACTGATTTTTGTTTTTGATAATAATAATAACGTCGTGTACAGAAAATCCTGTTGTATGTCCTGGTGCACGCTGAATAAAGCAGCATTGTATAGCTTTGTATTATGCAGGGATCTAAAATGTAACCGATGGGATCGTGTAGTGGATAATTGTGTGGAATTATTAATTGCCGTGCTGAATCGGTGTCTGAATGTGTTTCAATGAGTGTCGATCACGAGTTCTTGAATTAAAGTTCGATGCGCACCTGTGTAACTGCAGTATTTAACGTAATATCACAGCCACATATCCACTAATGACAGCTGATTCAAAAATGAGCTCCCTTCCCTAACTAATAATTCACTTCGGCTCACAGATGATATTAAACCAGAACCTGAATCTATGCATAATACCGTATATGACCTACGTTGGAGGTTCAAGGTACGGACACGTAAACGATTATTATGCTGACTAAAACATCAAGGTTATTACACTGAAGTGGTACAACAGTAGGTTATTTGCATTCAGTGTCGGAAATGCAGGGAAAACATGCGAGGAAATGACTCGTTGCACTTTAAGAGAAATACAGCTCTTAAGAAATCCTCTTCGAATTGCGTGATAACGTTAGTGATAAAGACCCAAGAAAAAGATCAAAAATCGATCACCAATAGCCATATATGACAAAAAAAAAGTTATCACGTCAATAATCACTATTCACGAAAACAGACGATAGCAGACAAAAATCAATATTTCGGTCCACGTCGTGTATCTTTTGTATCGATCTTACAAATTTTTCCCTTCCGTAACATACGTGAGAAGCAGCGTTACGTAACAATGTTTTAGTGAAAAATACAAAAGCCACAAAAAACATTGTAGTTAGACATAAGAACACTGGTTAAAACCGACGTTCCCAATGATTAATCGTTATTGCAGATAATTGCCATTAAAGCCGTATTTGTCCCAAGTGCGGTCAATGTGAACAAACAAGCTAAACACCAGTTGCTGGGTGTGGTAGGTGTTTCAAGAGAGGTCGGTGGTGGGTAGGTGGGGTCGTCGAACAGGGGGTCGGCAGGAGGGTTGTTGGATTTTTGGTCGGCGCCCTAAGGCCAACCCAAACTATAGCGAGCTCAGTATGAGTCGGTTGCGACTGTAAATCTGCGACGCTAAGATTTTCTTCTAATGGGATACAATAGTGACTGACAATGAGAAAATTGGTGCGGGATAAGGGGAAGACGCTATTATCATCATACGTGGGCGAGGGGTTGGGGTGGTGGGTTGGTGGGGGGGAGGGGTGGTGAACTTGGGAAGCTAAGTGGTTTGTGTCTCACCTGCGACCTCGCTCGTTCTTCAAAGTGCCGCCATACTTGTTTCGCGTCCCGATCAGGTCAATTATCTCGGGGATACAACTGGCGAATATGGCCTACACCACGTGATAGAACAGAACACAACACTCGCATCAATACACTTGACAGGGTTGGTTGGTTGGTTGGTTGTTTGATTGTTTTGGTTGATCGGTTCTTTGGTTGGTTGGTTGGTTTTTTGGTCAATTGGCTTTTTTTTTTCGTGGGTTTGGGGTAGGGGGGTTTGTAATATGAACGGAAAAAAGTTTGGCTTAGCTACCGGGCAGCGCGGCTACGAATAGAGACACGATTAACAGTGCTGTACCGCTATGCGCGCCACGGCCCAATTATAACGAATATATTTTCTGTTTTTTTTTTTTGAAAATGTCAAAGGGCGGGGTAGGTAGGCTACCTACACCTAAATCCTACACACCTACACCTAATCCTAACATACTACGCGTGCCGACACGTCTACCTATTCCATAGGCAGATTTCATTTGATATAGTGTTCATATATATATATACACATATAAATATAAAATATCGTTTACGTATTTATAATTATCATTATATTTATATTTCGGCATATATGTATATATATATATATAATATATCCTTGGACGAATTAAAGCTTTCCCAAGTATCTTCATTTTATTTTCTTCACTTTATTCATTTCTGCTCAGACACCACTGCCATCTACTTCTTACGGCGAATCAAGCCGTGGACGTAAATTTCGAATCACCCTACCCGGCACGCGATTCGCGTTCTTCCTTCGTCCCGATACTCGGCCTTATTAACTTGAGTCTCTCGAGCGTTTGAATCTTCACCTTGTCTTGCCTCTATATATATATATATACACATAGATATAAACATTACTATCGATCGAATCTCTCTGTGACTCTCTCCTCTATATAACAACCGTATCGGCCTTGAAATTCAATATATATACATATTGTATAATACGTGTGTATATATATATATTGTCGCACAATCGACGCGACACGCCTCGAAACGTTATTTCCATCACAAAAATTAATCAATTATTCGTCCACCACCCTTTCTCTATTCTCGTAACGCTTTTCAACTTTCATTATTTTTTTCCTTCCTTTTTTACTACAACCTGCCTCTATACGATATTATCACATCGATCAAAAATTTCATGCAGACCTTTTCTCCGCGCACTGGATTGCCGCATTGTTAGGCTAGTCTATTACAAAGTGTCAATATCGAGATGCATAAAGTCCGATCACGACGAGCACTCTCCCTTTCAATTAGTGAGCAATGTTAGTGTCTGATTATTAATATTAATCACTCGTTCACACTAGCGCTCGGCACAGACGACACAATATGTATATGACGATCAGAATGGTGTATATATATATACATATATACATACACACATATAATAATGAAATATGTATATATGTATATCGGCAACATAGTAACATTTAACATAACGGAGCCCAGTTAGACTACGCTGCAGCACACAGACGTTAGTGATGAACAATTAACAATATAACAGTAGAATAAACAGTAGCAAGTGCTTTTGTATTCAATAGTAACGTCTATAGCGAATTGGACGGGACGGTCGACTCGTACGAAGCTTCGTTCGCGGTGTAAGACGATAGCTTTTGAAAGATTCTGCAAGTTCAGCACAGTCAATGTCCTGTCTGCTGTGCGAGACTTCCTTGAGTCCCAATAGTGAGATTTTGGACGTCTGCAAATCTACGATAAAACGTGTACGGACACTCTGCGATTTTAACTAGTTGTTATTTTTTTTCGGACTGTTCAAAGTTCAAAAAATTATTACGTTTCGCCGTGTCCGTACGTCACGATTGCGCAGAGTAGGCCGACCACGCTTGTCTATAAAGAAACACGTATTGTTATCGAGAAGCGGTGCGTCTGCGGCAACGAAATCTGTGAGCGTAATTAATTATTTCACATCAATGGTGTTTCTTGGGACATGAGCTAGTGTCGGGTCTACTTGTGTTCTTAGCTCAATGTGGACGTGTTGCGTGTCAGCATTATTATGTCATGGCTGTGATGTGTTCTGGCGTTTATAAAAGTGTCGCTTTGGTGTATCGAAGTTCGGTGATTTTGTGAAAAAGGGAAAAAAAATTAAATCAACGTGACTATAGCTAGACTACTGGAGTGCCTCAGCGAAGAGTGGGGTGATCGAGTGGGTTGTTGCGAAAAACAAAATGGCGAAAGAACAATGCGTAGCTGACGTTGAGAGTGACGGAATATCATGTCACTGGTATGGAGATGTTATATTTTTTATAATCAACGTGCAAATTTTTGTCGTCGAAATTTCCAATTTTTTTTTCTCAATAATCGCCAATTTTTTTTTCGCAAACTTCACTCTCGTTACTCGTAGCCGTGTTTTGCGTTCAGACGTGCAGTGCTATCCTAGAATCAGCTGCTGTGCCTATGCCTGCACCCCTCTACTGTTGGAGTATACGCATTTCCAAAAAAAATTTGCAATTTGGGGTATATCGTCGCGACGACGATACACTTTGGCTTCCCTGTCTCATTACGTTGTACGCATCACGAGTCTCGTATTTTATTGTCGGCTAAGGCAGAGTCTACGACTAGCCAGAACACTAACGCATGCCGCCAAGAAACTTAATATTCAACCAGTCAAAGCTTTGCTTTTTTATGGCGATCCAGCTGGATGGAACGATTCGTGTCGTGTTATAGCGGCAATTAGCTCGAGAACATTTTTCGTGTTCGTTTTTGCTTCGGTATAGTTTGAAATAATTTATTTGACTTTTTTTCTCGGGTCACCAGGTACAATCGAACTTGGCGAAATTATTTTGCAAATATTTTTCGATACAGTAGAGGCGAACAAATAAACGTGGACGCAACCCGAAGACAAGTCCTTTTTACTACAGGACCTTAAAGAATGCGTTGAATAAACTACGTATCATTATTGACGATGATATATATTCTAAATATAATAGTGTGTAACCCGTTTTTTTTAAATAATTTTATAGACAATTTTTATTAATTTTTTTTTATCAGACCATTGCAACTGCGAAATACATTATCTACTGCGGCACGGTTTGTAAGGCATCTATTGTATTTTATACAGTGACTAAATGTCAATTTTCTACCATATGCTGGTGCAAGCGTAGCTAACTCGGTAGTCAATAAAAGTGGGTTTACACGGGAGCATTCGCTGCGCGACAAAGTATCTATTAAATATTCATCGGATACAAAATGCAAATATAACGTTTGACAATATTTTGCTAGACATAAAAGATACTTGAAAAACCGTGCGAAAATAGGTTTTCCCTCAATAAAATATCTCTACTTACGACCTCTTACGAGGAATGTATTATTTTCAGGAATTGCAAGAGAAATAAGGATAAGATACGTATTGTGTAACAGATAGTAGTGTTATATCGGAATATTGTTCCTTTTACGTTATTCAATGAAAACTTATAATAATATTGGATAGAATGTGGTAATTGGCAAAAGTAAAAATTTATCGTCAACCAGTTATGCATTTCAATCGTCATATACGTAGGGAGTGTAAAAGTTTGTCAAAGTTAAAATTTTTTATTTTCCATATGTAAGTACAAAGTGCTACGGTGATTACACTTCTAAAAAATTATTTTTTCCAGCTAACTTTTAGTATTAAAAAAATCGTTCGAATGTCTCCTCTTATCTAGAAATTCTTCACCGGATGTTCCATACTCTAAGAAAAACATGACTAACTTTAAGTATATCCAAACGCATACCAGCTCTGCTTACGAAAGTGATGAATTAGCAATTGGAATCGCGATTACGACGGCTGATTTAATTGTGGCATCGGAATCGCTCATTCCAGCTGGCTAATGTCTGGCATTGAATACACCTTAACCACTAGTTGTATTTGTACGGCTCGACCATGCGACATACGTAATGAAGAAATTAACTAAACGACGCCGACCTGTACAAAATGTAATATGTGATGCGCGTGATCCACGCAAGATAATAAAAATTCAAATCAAATTTACAAATAATAAAATCCTGGGCAGTATCCCCAAAAGCAACATTCTCGTAATGTAGCACAATTTTAATTGGATTGTGAATGAGCCGCGAATTCGGATTTTAAAGAATTTCAATTAAAAACGAGAGAGAATAAAAACGTGAGAACAGCCCGTGGGTACCAAAATAAATTTCGTAAAATATTTTCAAAAAAAAAAGAAAAAAGTAAGAAAAAATTAATTGGAAAAAAATGACGAAAGAAAAGAAGAGCGACGATATGTGAGACGATAAACGGATGCAAAATTATTATGAACTACTTGTGTTCCTGAGAAAAATTTCAAGCATACCAGCACGTGTTACAAAATTTACTAACTGGTTATAAAAGTGGTAATAAATAAGCGGTGAATCAGCGCAAGTCTTAAGGGTGGTAATGGGGTTAGACTGAAGGGATTCGATCTCTCTATAGATACGGATCTTTCAAGGGTTAGGATTTACGTTAACAATCAATTATACGGATAGCAGCTGTAAGTCCGAGCTTCCATATCTCTTTTGTCGATATCACTCTGTGGTATTTTTACAAATTTTCTTTTCATACCGATTATCCAATTCGCATGGCAACCAAGATGATTCGATTCCAGAGGATATTGACGTGAACCGTCCGCGAACCGTATCTCATCTACTTCTTCCCAAAAATAATGCAGATCGATCGATTCCGAACAATAACATATATGTATAAACAAAAATATTTTCAAAAAACTATGTTACGAGGTTGATAGAATTAATACACATTAGATCAGCCCGAATTTCTCTTCGACCCCAAAAATATCCGAAAAATTTCCAAATATGATCTATGTAAAATAAAAATTTGTAAAATCCAATTTCTCTATCCACGTGGTACCAAAAAGACTATAAAGCGTTTCATAATAACCCATCGATAAAACAGCCCTATAACAATATGCACATGGCCTGAAAAATGATGACATGTGTATCCATTATCAAAGTTTGACATGATCTGTCTCTAACGATAAAAAAAAAACTATCATATGTTCAAAGTGTTCGCAAAAACAATTAAAAAAAATCCGACAATTCATTAACTTTTGTAATAATCAAACTAAACAAATTTCCATGCTGTATATAAAAGCTCAAAAAAAGAAAATTGCATCAACTTTTTCCCCTGTACACGAACCCCTAAACCGAATTCATCATTATCCTCTGTCATGCTGAAATCCAATAGCAAATAGATCCCTGAATCATAAAGATTGATCATTATACCCTGGATCAGCATACGATTCAAAATGGTCCCAAGATCAATTGCGTCCTCATGCTATTTGACGCGATGGCTGAATTTTGAACGTTTTCCAAATTGTGTAAAGCGAAGGAGCTTCGCTATGCAACATCAGGACTACTTCGCTATCCAGTCAGACTTTGATCATATCTCTAAGCGACTACCAAGGGATTAGTTAGGACTAGTTTTATGGGTTAGAGGTTTTCCACGTAGGTGGATTTTGTGGGGTACCTGCGTCCACGCTCGCGCTTGTACTGGCCACCGTACTTGCAGCGGTTCGCGGCGAGCTCCGTGATCTCTGGGATCCAGCTGGCAAACACCGCCTACACACCCACAATCATCCGTTGCCGTCAGAACATAGCCCTAACCTCAATATAGCCTTTTACCACTTCATCACTTTAAAAACTCTCTTAACACTACACGCATAGTAATGGCCGTCCACGGTGCGGTAGGTACTGGGTAGGATGGATTTCACAAAAAAAAAAATTCTATATACTTTGCAGATATAGGATATCAATGTGTATTATAGATCGATATGATCTATAAAATCAACAATTATATATCAATTTTCATTGGACAATCAAGAAATAAAAAAATCATTCTTACTGTAATAGTTAAAATAAAAAAATATCGAAATTCTCACAGTAACCCATCCCCCATTCAATTATCAAATATGAATCAAATTAATCGAACAATTATACATTATATAACCATAATATCCACCGAATCTCATTCGCTTGGATCGCGACGATCTTTTTTTTTCGAACGAAGCACAAAATATCCCCAATTTGAATCTTTGATATTTTCCCGCGCCTACGTTATAATTTAAAATCGACATGCACCTTTACGCACACAGATCACACTCGCACTGCCACGCTTCTTTTCGCGCACAATTTATATATATGTAATAGCATGTATGTACGTTATTAAGGATCGTCACAGCGGAGAAACGTTCACGAGGATTGTCTGTAACACTGGGGTGGAAAAGCCTCTGCGTTACAGCGTGCTATCGCAATACGTAGGTATGCAAGAGACACGTGATCGAAGTCGACGATCGTGCCAGGAAATGGGACAATTGTGATAAACAATTTAAAGCCCATTGTCATGAACGTTTCTCCGTAGTCAATGTGATTTTAGTAACGTTACAGCACGTGCGTAACCTATAGCATTATTATTATTATTATTACGAACGTAGGAATATTAATCATCAGCTCTGTTATGCCTTGCGTCATTTACACTGGACCAGCATGACTAGCCATTTCATCAGTAGGTACACTAATGATTATCAATGCACAAAAGAGAGCTGTCACCCTGCTAAATGATGAAGTTAAAAAGACACTAAATTAGAGGAATAAGAGAGACTGTGGATTTTTGCTTATTTTCCTTTTCTCCTTGTAAGTCGTACATTAGCCGTCGAGCAGTTGGTTATTATAAGACGTAACAATAGGCGTGTATTAAAGCCGTGTATTGTGTAAATATCATCACACACTTTTGGTAGCAGACTAAAGTGGTAAATTGTGCACTGCTTTTTTTTTGGGAAGTTGTCGTTAGATCGGCGTTAAGACAAAAAAAATAATAATAATAGTAACGAGGGTGGGAAAAATGGTATGTATATAGTGCCGCATAAAAAATGGTGTCATGGCGAAAATTATATGTGAACAATCTTGGCCTATCATTGTCAGCTGTGTGTATATATATATTTTTTTTCTATATATACAAGGATGCGCTCAACGTGCCAAAGTTTCGTGCTTTAACAAACTTGTATGGCATTCTTAACGGACAACCGAAGGGAACGTCATGCAAGGACTAGAATTTACAAAGCTCGGCTGATTTGTTAGTTTTGGACATGTCAATCCTTCGTCGCGATTCCCTTTAACTCAAAAAATCATTTCGCCGGACGGACACCCCCGATCGGGTAGTAAAAGGTCCATTTGATATCACGCAAAAGATTTGAATCTAATCGAAAGATTTTGCCAAAAAATTTGTTCGCGGTAAAAGTTTGAAATATTACTATCGTGATAATTTAACAATAAAAATATTGACATGCCGATAATTGATAGACTATCCTATCAATATATCTCGAACAGATAATAGATTATCATACGTCAAAATTCATACGATAAATTTAACCTGACGTATGCATCGGCTAAACGCCATACGTTCGTATTTTGTGCTAAAATAATAATAATATGATTTATAGGAAGGTTTTCGAATTTGGGGTTCGTTGCACCTCAGTAAAAAATCGCTTTATAAAAATAAGCGGATTCAATAAGCAATACAAAAATTGACAAATTGAAATGACAAAAATTGCATAGAAATTTTGCAAAATTCAAATTGCTTGAAACGTTACACAATTTTTTTTACGTCTCTTTGGATTTCACTTGGACCTTTCACCGTTCGATATATGCCGGTTTCGACGATATAAGTAAAGTTTGACCAAAACTTTAAAACGTTACACGCGTCTGTAAGGTAAAATATGAAATTTCCGATTCCACGATGAATTCGCTCCCGATGTGTGTTGAAAAGATAGAAAAGGGCGTTCGACGTCAATGAAATGTAAACGCTTAACGTTATAACGTGCGTTTCGTCCCGTAGGATATACGCCGTGTATTATTGACAACAGATATATAGATATATATACTATAATATTGGCAGTATATATAAATAGACAGAAAGATGATTGATGGATATAATAATACCTCTTTCCATGTTCCCGCTTGTATTCGCCGTTGTACTTGGACCTACTGCCTGCGAGCTCTATTATTTCTGGTATGCTACTAGCAAACATTGCCTGCAAATAGAAATCATAACTGGAGAAGACTATGCCACTACTTTTTCTAATTAGCTGTTTGCCTCTGATTGCCATTTTACAGCATGACTTGGAGCGAGGAGTAAAAACGAAATCTATGAGATAAAAAAAAATATTTAGAAACGTTGGATGCTACATGACCGCCATTTTCTAATTATTCCTTGTCCTAGGAAAATTCTCGGTCGTTGTATCTAGCCAAGGAAAGCTACCTGGTTCTAAGGGAATATTGATTATTGATTGTGATCGATATATGCTCTCTGACTTTGTGATACGAAAGATACGAGAGTGAGTTATTGCACAATATTTTTTTGCACGTTCAAATCTCCCTTTACGACACGAAAGGACAATTTCATGAAATATTTTAATTTTTCGCATCGTTATTATTGACGATCAGTGAAATTACCGATATTCGTTAGCCGATACGTCCGTAGACGTTCGTGTGTTTAAAAAAAATTGAAATATTTGAATAATAATATATAGCCACGTCGAGTATAGCTACCGAATTAAATAATTTGTCGATAACTTCAAATCTTGAAAATTTAACGAGAAAAGTTTTTTTTATTCAATTGCCAATTAATCACATAAAATTATCCACTGATTCTTCTTTGATTTCACGAGTTAATTAGCCACGCTCCAAGTTCGGCGACTGACGTGAGTTTTAACAGATTCAATGTAATATTGGATCTCAACAAGATTTCCACAATCTACAGTTTATACATGCTACCTCACGTATGCTATTCGCATCCTCAACGAATTGCATAACATAAATAACAACTACCGCCACCTTTATCACGTTTCGCCGCAATATATTCCCAGCGAAGAGCCCATAGAAAAGCAGCCGCACGTTGCAAACGAATCTTCGCGTCCCGCGATACCACATTCGTATAAAAATCTATAATCGTATTCTTTTCCGTTCACGAAGCCCAGACACATGTTACGATCGTAATCACAAAAGAATTAATGACCACTAACTTTAATTAAAAAAATTCACTAATTCAACTTTCTAATCAAGGAACACCATTTTTGTAGATCGATTGACGCGACTATCGCAAAAAGGATCTACGCTGTGGTATGAAAGCTCAAGAAAAATATATATATATACATAAAATAATAATAAAATCAGTCCGAGTCTATTAGTGATCGGTGTAAGTATACTAACGGATTACAAAACACGTGAATACAGTGCATAAAGTATAAAATAATAAAATTTGGCCCACGTATACAAAACGTTAGAAAACTCGAAGCAGAAAGCACGACCGCGCAAAGTATAACAGCGGAGAACAATTCGTCATCGAGATACTCCGAAGCTCCGTAACTACCATCAAAAATACGACGCTCCCGTAATAGATGCCAAGTCTCGTAAAATCATCTACAGCGCATATGGATTGTACGCATGGCAATGAAGAAACGTACCACGTGGTCGATACTCGCAACGATCGTTCTCCGCCTGATTTTCGCACCACGATAAACAAGTAAGAAATGTTAAGAATTTTAGATGCAAGAAGTCTACAAGCATGAATTCACGTTCTGAAGAAGTGGCGCGTATAAGCGTCCTCTAACAAAGTGCAGCATTGTGCTTGACAAGCGAGGCATGATATACAGCGTGAAGGTCGGGGGGGTGGGCGATGGGTGGGTGGAGGGGGGATGGGGTGGGTGGTTTGGAGTACCAGCCTGAAATATGCGGTTACGTACGTATTATTAAAGCCGATTAACACATTTCAGTGCCGTATCCTTACCGTGCACATCCGTGCACTGTGGTAAAAAATTATTTCATAGTTCTAAGTAGGACTGTTCTCACATTTCAGTGACCGTTTCAATGTCTTATCGTTCGTGTCAGTATCCGTGCCCGGACAGTGATCTGCAACGATATTTTCACTGAACGGACGGTACTGAACGGTGGGGACACCGAAGCGTCTGAACGGGTCTCAGTCATAGACAATGGTAAACTGCGACTCGATGAAGCTAACCATCAGTGTAGTTGCGTCGCTTTTACAAGATGTTCGAGTTGATCTTTTCATTTCGAGACGGACACGGTACTGAGATATGTGAAAATTCTGTACTGATGCAGACGGATACGGCACTGAAATGTGTGAATCGGCCTTTAAGGTGTCTGCCACACAGAGAGAAACGGGCTTTGCCGAAACCGTGAGGTCGCGTACCTGCTTTGTAAATACGCGTTTGCACACTCGAGTTTACATACCCGGGCGACGAGTGCCTTTTCACTAATAGTGACTCTACGACTTGCTAGAAACTGGTGACGTAATCGTGTTACACGACACATACAGCATTAATGCGTCGATCGAGATTGATAATTGAAAGTGCGTTCTGAGTCTAAGAAGAATATATATAATAAAGCGATTGACTATTTTAATTTGATTTAATTAATACAATTATTAAACATACGCAAACACCTTTCTTTATGATTTCAGGCACGGATTCAGGCTTCAAGCCGTTTAGCGCAGCGGATTGGGCTAAGGGATGTTAGACATAAGTTACATTCGTTAGAGCATGTTCGGATGGGATATATGCTGTATGATGCAAAGCCGAAAAAAAATGGAAAGAATTATATTGGTACAATTCAATAACGTGCTGTTTCGTGTGAGCATGATCTATATTGTATGAAGACGACAGAGTGATATTTCAAATCAATGAAAATAATTGAGAGTGACGTATGTATTTGATTCAAAGAAAAATTCATTGTCCATTACGTATACATTCGCTCTTTGTTCGCTCGTGTGTAAATTTTCGTGTATGGACGATTTATCGATCTCTACTAAAATCATCCTCGATCACGGTTGACTCGATTATCCTCAATGGCAAGTGACTGTGTCCTGCTTCATTTTCGATTATACCGCTCATTATGTCATTCCTGTGTATAAAATATTCTTCCCCGAAATTTTCAACCCTTTTCGTTTCTCATTCCACGCACCTATATATGTATACCTTCGCATTTATTCGTCGCCATACGTTTCAGTCATTCGCAGCGTACAGAAACATTCAGGATCATTATCCAAGTATCTTTAACCCCAGAGTACCCGCACACAGTCTCTGGGACCGATGAGCACGTTATTTTCTCCAGTTACTCATTTCCATGCGGGTACTCTGGGGTTAAGGATTTTCCAGTATCAGTCTACAGTCACGGACCTGATCAACGGTATGTACACGATGAAAATGATAATTAATGGATAACGATTCAAAAAAATTTACTACGTTAAAATGGATTGAACGCGTGTCGAATTAAAAAAATAACTTATAATGTGCTATTGAAAAAAAAATATTTACTTCACTCCCGTGTAAAAAGAGCGGATACAGAGACGACGAAGAAGAAAGGAGGAAGTAGAATCCGTATAAAGGTAAATGGGAATGAGCCGTGCGATATTTCATCATTTACCTCAAATACAGATAAAAAGCGTGTACGAGAGCTCGAGAAGACGCTTCATTTTCCCCTTAGTGCTTTATGATATCGCATACAATTTTCAACGTCACGTTGAAATAAGACACGAAAATGGCGAGTACCAATGTAGGACAGGTTAATGAGGTACGAAATGTTAAAGCGCAAGGACTTTCTTCTTTCTTTTTTTTTCTTATCCCTTTTTTATGCATTTTAGTAAACAGCGACATCAGCAGCGTGTTCAGCATACGCAGAGAGGACAAGCAGACAGACAGATAGACAGACAAACGTCATACACACGCATACGTACATTGACAGTCAAGATCAAGCTCGCACACAGACACCAACACAGTCACCAGGCCGCACGGCCCTGACTTTTACCCCTAGCGCGAGCACGGATATTCAATTCTGAGACTCAATTTCAAATATCATCTGGTTGGCAGATAAGGGACGTGTCGCAAAGTAGATCCAAGAAATCTTTTTTTTGAAAATCCATAACACCGATCGTTCAAATCAGAAAAAGATTCTCGAGTTTAGACAGAGAAACGAGGGTGTCCAACCACCCTTCGAGATTAATGTCGGTGTCCAATTTTTTTTTTCAAAAAACAAACATCAAATTTTAACCAGCTGAATATGCGTACTATATATAGATATATACAGCATGAAATCTCTTTGAAGTCGCGACTCGAGTTTTTCGTATTTTACATCTCCTTCGTAATTCCTCTTTCTCCCGTCATCCCTTCCCAGCGCCACAGTATAAAGTGTCCGCGTCTTGTCTTGCTTTGGCGCTAACCCCACCCGGTACTTTTGACTGATGAAATCGATGCAAAATACCAGGCACGATATCGACGAATCGGCGACGTGTCGCAATTAAATGCCAACCAATGATTTCGCAGGGACTCCGACTCGACAGAGAACTAGCGAGACTGGTTAACGAAGTTAAGCTGTACGATAATAAGATATGCGTAGGCGCTACACAGTTGTGACGTCAGAATAATAAACATACCCGGCCACACTGTTAAAATAATCAAATGTAAAACAATCGATCGGATCGAAGACGTGTAATTCAAAAATTTCACATCGACACCCGATCAAGTGGCCAATCAAGGTATATACCGATAACTATTATTGAGACTGCACAGTGGAATTTCTAACGCTTAGCACATTAAAGTGACGCATATACGATGTAAGTAGATATTTTCGAAAATATTGATATATCGTTTTTCGTAGCGATCTATATAGATTCATTGACTTTTTTTTTTGTTATATACGATAAGTGAGGCGTGTAGGTACGAGTACAATACAGGTTGCTGACGGAATCTCATGTGTTTCGTATAGATGGTATATATATGTGTATACGTGTAATAAAGGATTAACACGTGTCCCGATTAACGTCCCCTCGAAATAAGGGATGACAACCCTAAGTAAATACGAAATACATGGGGATCCGTATCGCGGCCGCATAGAGGTATAGGCATGAGGCAGAGGTAGCCGGTAAACGCTAGAAATCGATAGAGTAATCTTTGTATACGGTACGTGGCTTTAGTTCCTTGTAGAAAAATTCGTTATCCAAACCATTAGATATAATATATATCGTATTTTAAAGTGACCGTAGATATACGTAATAACGCGAAGGGACCTTTCGATATATATATATTTTTTAACTAGGTATAGAAGTACAAGGTAAAAGCTGCCTGGTTACTTAAGCTGATATTTTACTCTATAAAGACCTAATCCGTGGACCCGGCCATTATCCTCTTGCGACTGATCGATGCGATCCTCTCGCACGATTTGGCTCGATCGATCCTCGTAATAGGTATTTTCATAGCGGACTGGAACGTGTGGTTAGAGTTTTGGGGATACCAACCGTGCTCCGTTTTTTTTGCCTCGATACGAAGGATACGTGGACGTAAGGAAACAATGTGATTTCTTTGATAAAGATGGCACCGACCGATCGGCCATTAATTGTATTATTATTATTATTATTATTATATGAATATAATATTTGTGTATATCGATGACTGACCTCCCGATCAAGAACCAATTCGTATTGTGTGAATATAAAAACGAAACGAATTAAGTCTTTATATGTAACGGTGACTTTATGATGTTTGGTACACGTAACGTTTATCATATATATATATATATGTATTGTCCTAGTGTAATAGCACGATACGAACAAGTATCATGGATTTTGAATATTCTTTTTCTTTTTTTTCTCACTTTATTCTAATGCAGTTTCAACGTACTGTTTTGAAATAATTATTTTTTATTAATAAATTTTATCAGGTTATATTGATAAACGTTACGTTACGGAGCTCTCGTTTGAACGGTGATACTTATTTCGTTTAAGGATATTTTTTTTTTCAATCGAGCGTTATTAGGGTAGCTTTTGTTACGTAAATTTATGTCTCGTGAGATTAATTTAGATACGTATTAATCAACGGGATATACACACGGGAGTGTTATTGGTTGATGGCATTCGCGCATACACCATGCATCACCATTCAAACAAAGCATTCATTTTGATAATGTATGATTACGTCAGTTGGCAATGGTTCGTAGCCTGAACTTTTTTAGGGAAAAATTTTTTTCATCAATATAATTGAAAAAATAAGTTGTACCGTTATCGATCGATATTAGGAATGACGAACAATTGCCAAATAACCATCTAGACTATGTTCTTTATCGGGACACAAGAACGCGCAGTTGCTAATCTCGCCGAACATTAGGTACTCAGATAAATATATAGTATAGGTAGGCATATATGCGTATAGTATTCGAGTGGATAAGATACTTGAATAATGTAAAAGTAAAAACAAAAGTAAGTAACTTTACACGCGCTACGAAATGTTCCGGGACACTGGCAAGTGCGCGCCATCTAGTACGAGATATGAGAGAAGAGTGCGAAGCGAATGATAATAATAATAATAATAAAGAGAAAATAAAAGTGTATCGTCCCTCGAAAGTGTTTGGGTGCATCGTAAAGTTCAACTTTTCACGAAACTTTTCCAAGACCGCGAGTTTCCGTTTCACGAGAGAGAAAAAAGTGGAAAGAAAAATTGCAGAGTCTCATCGCGCGCTTTCACATCTCTTCTCGGTAAGACGCGTGAACTGCCTCTTGCTGCATACAAGAAAAAAAAAGACATACGATAATACCAATTAAATCTTGGACAGAATAAATTTGTCGTAATTAAATATTTTCAATTGAAAGTGAACCCCGTAGTTACGTCACAATTAAGTTGATTCTCAAAGCAGAGGAGGCAGTCGAGGCTCTCGTGAAGTGTGTTACCCACGTTGGGTATCACAATTAATTATTAGCTTATGATACATCGAGAAGAAGCGGTCTCAAGATAAAGAAAAGGATTCGCTTACCAAACCGACGAGTAGAAAAAATACTAGGAATGTGCGGCCGAGAATCGTCTGGCAGAAAACATCGCCGTATCCTACCGTAGACATTGTCACGATCAAGAAATAGACGCAGGTCCAGTACGAAAGATGTTGCTGGTTCTTGAACTCGAAAGGGTCCCCTGAGTTTTCAAGCTATGATAAAAATGAAAGAAATGACAATGATACATTTTCGAAATACAGAGTCCCAAAAGTCAAAAAAGAGACTGAGATAGAGTTGTGAAAAAAAATAAAAAACAGTCCTATACCCATAAGAATCATTGGTCTACCGTATATGTCCAGTATGAGCGACCAGCGCGCAAGTGATTAATGAAACTACGAATTACGGCGTCGCGACGCTGAAAAAGTAGATCCATCGTCTTAGGTCAGTTCTTACCAAATGAATGATGCCAGCAGCAGTGAGCCAAACGGAGATGAAGATTGAAACGAGTTGGGCGAGACGAATGGAGCTCGATGTCTTTAGAATGTTGAGGTACTGGAGGATGTCAGGGACCGTCATCAGTCGTAGGGCTCGGAGGAACCTCAATCCGATCCACGTCCGATCCAGATAGATCGAGACGAAAGACGGTGGTATCGTAAAGTAGTCCACGAACGAATACATCTCCAGCATGAACCACAGCTTGTCACTGGCGGCGATAAACTGGAGAGAATTGAAAATAAAAAAATTTTATTTTTGCGAAAAAAAGGACAAAATAATTTATAAATACCTTCACACCTTAATACGGACACAATGGAGTTATTGCGATAAAGCTAATGCTAATATTATTCGAAGATATTCAAAGGAATGATTTATTCACTTCCTGGTATGATTAATTCGCATGATCGTTAGAGAATTTATATGCACGTTTCGAACGTGTGAACGCAGCCTGTGGCTTAACAATGCAAATCGATTTTGGCGACAAGTATGGAGTGAACTCGAGTGCAGTTGATATGGTGAATAAATTTTCAGTGAAATCTCCATAGATCGTGTGATAACGTCACTTTGAGATTCGCTGATAGCTTTCATTAACAATGGAACTAACTTGGTTATCGATTATATATACATATATATTGCTATGGACATATTGAGCTATTATACATTCACTGTGTATACAGTATTGTATAGCCAACTTGATATACTTACGCGTATAAAAAAGTAGACCATAAAAAATATATTGAAAGCTAAGTCTATCTGCTGAGTAACGTTGTCGCTCCACTTCTGGCATTGCTCCACCTTGTCGCTGCAACAAGGTTAAAGGAAACAGTGATTGATAAGTCTATTTGCATTGATGATTCTGCGTGACGCGATGCACCGTATGCGACGTGGCTTTTTTTATTTTCGCATAAGTAAATAAGTCAAAACGAAAACAGAGAATATAGATATTTACGTTAGGAGTAGCATAGAATAAAAAATGAATTATTTTTGAAATCATTAAAAAAATTCCAGGACAGATGGCGTGTATGAAAAATTAAATAAATCCTTGATTTAATCATAATCGATTTGATATGCAGCACATCGAAGTCTGCTTAGAAAATTCGTATGAGATTTCTAAGTTATTTTATATACAGTAGGCTCCCTATTTTCTTTGACCCTTCGGGGGGTACTAAAGGAAATCGGAACTGTGCTGAGGGCTGAGGGGTTGCTTGGAGGGGAGCTACTAATCAGTCAATAGCTGTGATAGGGAAGTACGTCGATGAGTCGGAAAGATATTAGTACATATTTTGGTTCCCCAATTTCGGATAGATAAGAGTGGGGACACCGATGTAGGGGAATTCAAAGGAATGGAGGGGTAAGAAAATCGGGACTCCACTGTACGAATAACGAGTTTGTTGTAAATTACTTGAATGAAGTCACCCAGGGCTATCCTTAATGACTTTTCTTTGTTCGCTTATATCGAACCTGTGGGGTTGAAAACGAAAGGCAAGAGCAACTAATTAAAGTCTATATTGCTACGAATTAAGATTCAAGAGAGTTTATGCTGGTACTAAGATATGTCCTCTTACTTGGAGGCATCGACGAAGTATATTATAAGCGATGCTATGCTGAGGATGAAAACTAGCACCACCTGAAACATTAAAAAAAATCATTTATTATTAAACGAGCAAAACTTTTAATAGATTAAGCATGAACTGATTAGTGCGGTCTGGCGCGACCAAGAATTGTAGGTAAGGTGTTAATTAAAAAAAATACTAATCGCCCTAGGAATTCCGGTTTCCGGTGATAACTAACACGTTATCGGAAGCAAACCTTGTATTCAGGATTTTGTAGGACAAACTTTTCACATAAAGTTACGTGCATTCGACACGATCGATTTGATGCCACATAAAATTACGTTGATCGATTATAGTTGCTCAGGTCCTGATAAAATGTGCGAATGTGACGATCACGTGTTTTTTTTTAATTTACCGTGGAAAAGTAACGAAATATTATTTGCCATTAAGTGATATTAATAAAAGAGCTCGCTAGCAGGCATACCAACGTTTTAATAAAGTCGACGCTTCTACGGCTACTCAGTTGGGACCTTTCTCATTGAAAATTCCAAATCAGACTTCGTACTTTCTTAGATGTCCTGGAACGTTTGAGACGACTGACCTTAACTATACAAGAACACCAAAGCATCTTGAGGATTTTAATTACAGCCTCGGAATGACATAGGATGGACGTCATCTCGAAGACAAGATCCCAAGGACGTTCAATGGACATGCGTATAATCACATTTGATCCTTATAAAAAATCATTCATAAATAGCCTATTGTGCATTTAATTGAGATTGCATAATTAAATTTTTTTGATAAGTGATAACGAGAGGATGCAAGATTTGCATGTAATACAGCACGGCATAATTTTTGGGTCAAATGCCTACCTACTTATATCCAAATGAGAACTGAACTCAAGGTTTATCCTTATGACAATTGCTAAACTTTACTTTGGTATCTGCCAAGAATTCTATGAATCGCATCCAAAGTCATTATCCTGGAAGACTAAAGTGGTACCAGTCAAAAGTGGCATAATTTGCAAAGCTGCCATGAAGTATCTTACGTGTCGTTCAAAGCCATCCTATACCGTTATCTAATTCCAACAGATAACAGGAAGACAAACACTCGAGCCTCAGTAACGAAATTCTTGAGTAGGTCCTGATCGATAAGCCTTAATCGAAAGGCTAATTCTCAATCGATTGATGTTTAATAAAAACGATATTCTTGACAAGTTGACACACAACCAGCCACTCCTCCATATCGATGGTGACTATCGAGTTTCGCAAGAGGATAGTAATTTATAAAATTTTATTTCTTCATCAACTTTCATCTAATCTGTCAAAATGACAGCTGCTATTAGAAAACACGAATTGATAATTTTCGAATCCCATAATAATTTGCTATACAAAACAAAGTGATATCACGTTCCGAATATGACCTATTAGTCGACTGGCTTGCAAAATTCGTGACTATGTAGATAAAATATTTGACGTTCGTAATGATTACACGATACACATGGAGCGATGCCGCGGGACATTAACGACTTCCGGAAACGAGATACGCGACTATAAAATATTTCATATCCGTCTGGGCGTTCCGACGATGTCGCCTATACACGATGTTATAAAATAATTAATGATCTTTACCAGCGGCCATGTTTGTTTTGTATAAACAGAGAAAAAAGACTCAGCAAGTCGTCAGGGAATTTGCTAAAGAATATTTTAAGACGATCATCACGATAATTATTTTTCGATTGATTTTAACAATATTGCTTATTCATATGTCAATATTTCGTTGCTTCGGCGTATTTTAGTGTGAACGCTCCTTAAGCGTACGGCGCGATGCGTACGCGCACGCCAGATCAATACGTGTCCCGAGAAGCAGCTACAGTCAGTCCATTACCATTTTCAAAGTACCTACTAACGTAACTTTGCTGTACCTAATGTAGATACCCGAGGGAAATTGAAGTTCACTTTAGTGCGACACGAGGAGGACATATAGATAGTCCATAGGCCTTTATTTTACGTAAGCTTTAAAAATACATAATTACCAAAAAATAATGCGAACTCTTGCTTCACGCTAATACCAAAATTATAAAATAAACTTAAATTAAATTTTGACCAAACCAAAAAGAATTTTTAATAACAATATCTACATTGAAAATTCTAATATACGCTCGGTCATCAAGAAGACCACTGATAATCAGTTTGTTCAGCAGTCTTCATACGTTCCAAAAATGTTTCTAATAATTACAGTATCTATTTAATTTTTGTATAATTTCAATTTCAAAATTCACCACCATGCTGTATAGTATCTCCACGATACTAAAAATATACATGACATTTTTAATATATTTTTATAATTTATTTTAATATCTAAAATAAACCCAACGACGCCATACCGTCGAACAGTCCCAGTCATTCGATTAATTGATTAATGTCATACAATAATAAAAAAAGGAGCTATCAAAAATGCACATATAATCTGTCGTCATGGCGGATAATGCAACGATTTAAAATGGATGCACATGCCGTGGAGCACACAACGTGATATTCTCGTCGGAATACGTTGGTCTCACGAGAATGATACTATAAATAACCGGAGTACAAAAATAGTACAGTACCGTTCCTGAAAATGAGATAGTAAAGCACGAGTGGAAGAACAAAAGTTTACAGTAGAGACATGCGTGTCAGTGCGTATATGTCAGAAGTACATTGAGTGCATTGCGCCAGAATACTTCCTAGAGTCGACGTAGAAAAACATCTTCCCCGTTAAAAATGATTTTTATCCATCCCGTAAGACTTCGAGTTGGCGAACGCACGTGTTCTTGGAAGGCCATGAATTCCACGTTGGTCACAATGGCCGCTTGAAGTCCAGGGTTAAGCCGTGTCCGTTCGTCATAACGTCTGGCAGCGAGTGAAAGTGTTATGGAAAATAGGAGTTAGCTTGATCCACCCACTGTTATCCTGATAGGTCACGTTACTATCGCCGGACTAGAATACATCGTGTACGACCTCAGGCATCGTATAGTAACAAATCAGCACGTGGAATCGATTCGTAAAGCTACGTCGCCAGATTGAAGTAGCAAAGAGCACATAGTAAGGTCTGACCAAGATAGCTATGGTAGACACGTGACTATCGACATAACAATAACTCAACAATGCATCACAAACTAATAAAGATACGATAAACCTTCGACTTTCCGGTACAGGTAGGCGAGTGATGGACTTTTTGACTTTTATTAGCCAGCGATTCAGCGCCCTTGAAATATTCCGATTAAGCCTTGAGATTGGGTGTCCGTGACCTTCTTATAAAGATTTTATGGATTTTTCAGCCCGAAAAAAATTCCTCCTCTCGTCGTTCTACGTGATATCGACGAACTGCATGAGAGTCCCAAAAGTCCCGGTGAAAGTTGTGCAGGAAGCAAAGTCGATCAGTCTGTCTGTCATCAGTGACGATGATCTTAGTCACGCGGTGTAAAGTAAGTATAACTCGATCTCGTGATAATTGGTCGGAGTTGACACAGAAAAGCGTTGTAAAATGGGCCAAACGGTATCGTAATGGTCAGCAGCCAAAGTCCTTGACTTGGTTTCAGTCGAGCCGTCGGCAAGATTTGCTATACGGCCTGGACCACCAGTACTCTTTATAATTCATAGGACGACCAGCCGTACGAATTCGCTCGTGCGAAGCATAGCGAATTCTGAGCTCCACCGCTTGATACAGCATCTCGATCCATTTTCATCTTTCTCTCATCTCGTTAAGTACCGCGTCATCTGGTTGTATCTTAGAGAATGCAATAGTGTCCATTTCCTTGATCGAGCCTTGAATTCTTCAAAGAACCGGATGACGTCTTTCGGTATGACATTTGCTGAGGTAAATCGATCGGAAAGAATAATAAACAATATCGATACGAGTAATCATCTTGATTAATGGACAATCTATACCTATATACAAATACAGTCTAATCGCCTTGTCATCCAATGGACGTCCCGTGTGCGCGTCGATTTATTGATACATTTATTTAAGGACCCCAAAGATCATGCACTTTGTCTTTTTTTTATAGATGACGTAGTACCTCGTGGCTTTCTTAAATTTGACGACGTCGTAAAGGAAGATCGATTGACCGTAGTTTACGTGTAGAGTTTTATTATGTTTGCGTCAAGTGGACATTCGAGGGAGCCAAGTTGTCGTGGGGTAGTGCGAGTGTAAAGTAAGTAACCTCCTTTAGAAATAACATGAGCGTTATGGCTTTAAAGTTGAGGTAAGGATAATCCGTAAGCAAAATTTTCTATCATAGGAATTTTAATGATATCCACTATTTCCTATTATAAATCGCCACGAGCAAGGTCGCGGTAAATGATTTATTACGTGCGAAACAGCAAACGAACCTAATCGAAAATAACGGAAACTCCACGTACGTTCTGCACACGCACGTAAATAAATGACCAAGTTTCTATATACTCACGTACATACCTACATATATCTACGTAACACGAGAATTCAATCGATTTCGGGTTGGCTCTCTTCTAGGTACTGACTAGTTAAATTTCAAATTAACTTTACGCTTCCTCGACCTGGTAAAGAGAAAAGAGAAGCCTTGTGTATCCGTGCGGCTTCGTAGGATATGAGGTTGATCCATCGTAGAAAATCAAATAGGCGATTTAACAAAGCGTTCCCGAGAAGACCATGGGCTTTTAGAATTTTTACTATCGAGCAAAGGGAAAAGCTTTGACCGAAATTACAAGTTTATCGAAATCACAAAGTATATGGCTGTTCTGCCAATACTTTTGTAAGCACAAAATATTTCTTTTTTCACGTTTTTTTCCAATATTAATTTTCTGTAAATCCACCCTTCCCCGTCTAACGTATGTGTATATCTACATACATGCTAGCTGTAACTACGAAAAAATATGTATGTATATATTAAAAACTATCCCTATGCTGTGACACGTGTACGCCCCAATTCTTCTACTTGGTCTTTTAACAATTTCACATTCGAGTGGAGTAGCGTTGCGCAACGAGATAAAAACTGAAAAAGGGTTTCAGAGGCCTATTTTACCTCTTTCCCCTTTATTTTTCATTTCTCTATGAGTTATAGCCCTGCGATAATTGTACGATAGAAAAAAACGCTACTGTATTATCACTCGTCTCCCATTTTCTCTCTGTCTCCAGCTTCGCTCGTTCTTTCTTGTTAAGCGCATACGTATGCCAAGTAGTTCCCCGTGGAGGCTATACACTTTTCTAGTATGCACGTCAGGATGCACACGATCCGGGTCACCAGAAGTTACGTACTAGGGTCATTCGGTAAGCCAGGGGTGCTCAGGTCATTTAAGGTATGTCTGCTGCTACGGAGGGGTCATGAACCCTAGCGACTATACGTTGATACGTTGAAAATTGAGTACCCAGAATATTATATTAATTAGTTGCACAAATAATTGTGATTTTTTAATAACATTCCACAATATTATGATTATCGAAGCTCGTTGAAAATATGGCAACGTTATGAGTCGTGAATCGTAAACCTTCGCGATTTGCAGCTTCTTGTTTGGTTATCGACATATGTCGACGGAGGTTATGTTTTGACGTGAAGAAAGCTGACAGAAGTTGCTAAGAAGAATTATAATGTGAGAGCCGAATATGGAAATGGAAAAGGAAGGGAACTCGGGAGAGATATAGTCGTATGCAGCTAGAAGTACCGGATACATTAAATGTGAACACGACGCGGTGAAAAATGAGCATGATTACAGGCTTAATTTTCAAGGCACTGATAAGGTCATGGAATCTGATACGGCCGTAGAAATGGTTACATGAAACCTCAGCAGAGACTCGAGATGGCACAAGGATAAAACAAGTCGTAGAGGATGACGATTTGTCAAAAATTTCCGCGGTTCGACGGGAAGCATCTCACGAAGTGGAAAAATGGTCAGACCTGAACTATGCTAAAAAATGAGTGTTTAACGCTCTTTGGCATCGAAAGTATGGGCAAAGGTCAGAACATACTTCGCCTTTGTCAGAGTTATGAAAGTAAATAAACTCTATATGCAGCAGCAATTTAGCCTGCGCTCAAGAACATCGTCAATCACGCATCTGGAGAGCACGTGGCTTGCGACAAAGCAGACACAATGCGTCACGCTGGGAAAAGCTTACATTTATGAGACTCTGCAGCAGCGACGCTCTTTGACTGATGCAGATCTACGGGCTTCGTTAACGAAAATCTTCACTCGAGAAGCGAATAACGCATCGAAGCTAGCTCCTTGCGGATCGACACAAAATAACGAAAGTTTTAATAATCTTGTGACACGCAAGCACCGAAAAACTCGTTATTACGCAGGTTCAGCTCTCTTTAATTATCGAGTCGCCGCAGCAGTATGTCAGAAAAACAGTGGGCCAGAGTGCGTATCCTCGGCCTTTGAGAAACTACAACTCTCGATAGCAGACGAAGCACGAAAATGTCAAGCTCGGTGTGCCCAGAAGAGAAGAGGACTGTAAAATTGAAAACCCTTGATTACGAACGTAAGAGAGCTGCGAATAAAAGAAAACAAAATAGTCGAAATATTGTAACAAATAGCGAGGGTGTAATTTATGTGCAGCACCGACTGTGGTCTCGATGCCATAACAGATCAAATTCAAAATACTCGCGGACCTAATTCAGCTATGTAATTTTAAGAGTACAAGCTTATATAAAAAATTTTAGATACTAAAAGTCTTCGTTCCGTTTCAGATTGTACATTTCCGATTGTAAACGATGAGGAAACAATAGTTGTATTCGACCTTGAAACAAGTGGTTTATCAAACGCGGCGGAGATTTGTCAAGACGTATTTGATCAAATCAGGCTCGGATAGTCCTATGGTCAGCAAGTAAAACTTTCAAATTTAAAAATTCAGATACAACAGTTTGATTTACGTAGACGGCAGTACTACCTTAATGTAAAATAGCCTTGAAGGGGTACGCGAAGAGGATTGATTGGAGAAAATGATGATATTTTTATATAAAAAATATAAAATCAATATAAACGATCGAAAAATCATGAAAATACAGTAATACTGATTATTCGTGACGTTATCTGTATAGAAAATATTTAACGGGTTAACCGTACACAGGATATCGAGATATTATCATGTGCAAATTAAAGCTAATTATGACCGATAACTAATTAGTATATGACATAGTAACGATACTGTCATTTGTGGTAAAGAAAGGGTTAAACTGTCATAGACAGCAACTATAGGAAGGTGTACCCTCCTAAACGAGCCTCATGAAATTATCGTTTATTTTTAATCATTTTCTTCAGACCGATAAAAGAAATGTTTACTGGTACCTTTGTGCCAGACACAATCACCCTATATGGGGACTAGCCTTGAGCACTTTCTATTCCATATTCCCCACTGCTCTCAGCTAGAAGATCATACTGAAACTAGAGGAGTCAGCATCTCTCCGATGATGCAAGCAAACGGGTAGCATGTGCGCGAAATCTCTTGCTCCTCGGCTTATCTTCATCCCTCTTGCCACTCTAAGCCACTGTACTTGGCTGGGGGATGTTACCAGAGCAGACCGCCAATATCGATTCTCGTGATTTCCGTTGCACTAGCCGTGGGGAGTTGGCTCGGACAGCTGGCAAACAGGCAACTAGGCAGGCAGATAGACAGAATCCTGACTAGCAGTTACTATACACACAAGCCCCTTTATATCTATAGATAATTTTAGGGCTAAGTACAGTTTAAAAGCCGAAGATAGTTGTGTCCATCTTCGACCACAATGCTACCACGTGTACCCACATTCGAAGGAAGGGTTAATATGGGTCACTGGGTTATCGGCCATTCGTTCCCGTTGGGATTTTACGATTAATTGCATTTAAAGGACCAGATGCAGATGCAAGCCGTACCCTTGCATTTATGTTGCACCTGTGCACTTGTCACGAGACAATTTATACCGAATTAAGGGTAGTTAAAAAAAATATCAAAGAATTTCTTATATATTTTTTCAAGAAAAACGACCTTCTTCCTGGTGGTCTGGATGCTACGACACGTGTTCTTGATTTACGCGAGTATATTCGCGTCACGTGTAAATTCCAAAACGTTTTAGTAGTTTCCACTATTCTTTTTTCTTCTTTTTTCCTCTTGGCTTGCAGCTGTCACGACTCGAACCACGTGGAGTTCTAAAAGTCTGTAGGATCTGGATGTTACGATCAAAACAATTCCACATACCGAATGTTGTTCTACAAGCAGTAGACAGCAGTGACACTCATCGAATTCATACGTTCGTAAAGGTACTTCCGGTTCACGTACCTAGGCACTCTGTGAAATGACTGCTTTTCCACGTCCCACGAGACGTCGCTGGACAATGTTGATAAAAATTTCAAAAATCCCAAAATTAATTTCGATCTGATAAAAAGAGTGGATAATGAACAAAAGACAGTAAATAAATTTAATCATTTGTTTACTGCCCGCATCACCTTGGATATATGAATTATAATATTTTACGTTAAAAAAAAAAAGTCAAAATTTCATCAATATAACCCACATGTGAACGTGTGGTGAAATTTTTCAGCTTGACAGTTTACAGTCGTATTCTGTGGTTTTTCAACATCGCATGTATATTTATTTATAGAATTAAGAGGACCGGTCATAGACCTCACGGAATCGTACGTATATTTTTTTTTGAATGCACGTATCCAAATTTACAACGTATCCCTAGAAGAGAGTCAGGATGATTCGCTACTTTAAAACGGGCAGATAAATATAACCGATGATGTCGTATCAAGGTAGGAGGGCGTGAATCGACATCATACGTTTTTCGAAAATACATATATTTCTATTAAATGTTAATCCTTAGCAGCGACGTATTTTGACTTAGCAACAGAACCGAAGATAGAAATAGGTACGTTAGAGCTGAGGTCTTGTGATTTTTTAATTCCGTAGACGCTATACAAGAACTTTCCGGCAATATATATATCTCGCGTATCGTAAATACGTGCTAATTAGGTCGTTCGAAACGAGCAGCTGGCTGGCTGGCAAGCCGAATAGCTACGTGTATACTTTTAATGGAGTAAAAATATTTATTTATATTTTTCTCTATCCGCATACCAAAACATATCGAAATACGAAAAGATTGACTGAGTCCATAACGTGATTCGCGTGACATAAATGGCAAAAAATAACTAGGGGGTTAAATTTTTCAAATATTTTTCTCAAGTACTATCATTCCTACGTAAACAGGGACATAATTCTCTTAATCGCGTCAAAAGTCGATGAGCGTCCAGCAACGTGGTGCTTGTTGCCGACGTAAATACGTGGGATCGTTCATTGACGTCAGAAAGCAACCTCCTGGTGCTAGCTGGGTATTCGAGATGCTCCCGACCTGGCACGTCGCAACTTTGGTGGATACGCGTTGACGCCCGCAAACCAATCACACTCTGCTATAAATAAAGGACACTGTTCCTATTTTAGCATGTGAATTAGTGTGGCTCACGGGCAGCGCGTATCAGCGTGAATTTCGACATTTATTTATAACGTGATCACTTCAAGTGAGGCCCTAGGAGACTAGGCCACGTGTGGAGTAGGTACTATCTTGTTGATATACCTGAATTAAGAATTTCCTTGACTTTGAAAATACCTATAGATATCCACTTGAAAAGGATGCAATTTATCGGATGACGAAAATAACCATGAAATATATAGTCTCAACCAACCAAAAAGAAAAAGGATAAAAAATTATTTTCATCGTTATCGTACGTATGATAAATTCATTGATTGCACGATGAGATCGTTTCTGTCCATCTACATTAATTTGACATTCTCTTTGATATGCGCTACGTACAGTGCAGTATGATTACTTAAGTGCATCGAGCCAGAATAATACACCACAGTCGTTCCTGCCTCGCAGCGTACTCGTGTTTGCTTTCGGTCGGTTTATATACCCGTGTTAAAAGATGCTGGATACAAGACGAGACGTTCACGAGAAGTAGCAGCAGATCGGATGGTTGGTCTGACACCTGTTTCCTCTTGCGCAGGGCCGAGAGAAGGTGCAGGAGCCAAAAGATCTCGAGAAGTATTTATTTGACCAGGCTCGTATTCACGAGCGAGTTTTAAATAAAGCTTCTGCCCTTTTCTCTCTTTTCGCGTGTTTCGCGTTTCACGCATAGTAAACATCGGCACGCAAAATATAACCAATCACGCGAGACAGGTTACGGAAAACAGGAAAGATTGACGGGAGATTTATTTTTAGTAAAACAAAAAAATCTTCGAGAAAGTTCTTCAGGGACGAGTCATGAGCACAAGGACAAGATATCGGACAAGGACGCCATCTTTGATATCTCTACCCACAATGCCCTATCCAATTCGCGATATTCTTCGGTACGAAGGGTTAAGTACGTTTCCATTGAGAAAATTATCAGAATTGAAATCGACTACGTGGAAGGTGCCCGTCGATCGGTGAACTCCTGGTGCAAGATAACATTTGCGAGATGTAACCTGACATCTCCTCGGTGGTCGACTTTAGGCCAAATTCGCGAATCCATAATAGGCCGTCTCCGCCCTGACCGATCTATAACGAAGAAACGGGTCGAGAGAAGAGTTACTTCCACGACGCCAAGTTAGCCCAATATTGAAGATAACCAAGGCGCCAGGGATAGGACGGTGAGACGTCGGGACGCCGATGGCGCCACACATTTCAACAATCCTCGAACGGCATCGCGACGAACTCCATCACCGAGAACTTTTACTGCGTATAAACCGACCCTCCTAGACACTAGTTCCATCTCTCTCGCACCTTCTTTCTTGCACGTACAAACATCGGGCTAGGAAAACTTTGCGAATATTTGGCTCACCCTAAATTACCCAGAAACTTGTCGTCCGTCGGTAATTTCGCAGCGCGGGTCGATACCGTGAATGTTTGTCAGAACAATTCGTGTCTCCGGACGAAGGGTCTCTATCTAGAATCTTATTTTTTTTTGACAACTTTTACGTCCTTCGATGTAAGAATTAACATTTTTACTCCTAGAAAATGACTGAGAAAAAAATACTTTTCTCTATCTGTAGCTAAAGACGGGACGGGTACCTTAGTTGGTTTTAGTATTATACCAATAGAAATGGGATTATCGGTAGCTGGGCCTTGGCACACTGAAATTTGTGTCAGTTGGAAGCGGCTACATTATATTTCCAATAGGAAAGGTAAATGCGATTATCTTTTCCTCCCACGACATGCCAAATCTGTTACATTCTTGGAATCAGGTACTGGCACGTGGCCAGAGTCGCTAACGACTTTTCTTCCAAATATGATATACGCCCTTAATCCTCCTTTGGTGATGTTTAACGAGGAATTTATCACGTGCGCGAGAATTAGCTTTGCGATATGTAGGTGTAAGCTTTAGCAGTACGAAGTTCTGGCTAGTTCGCTGCATCGTGAACTGATCTACCAGCTGCATCTGTCGTCAATGCAGGTGCTTGCAGTTACGTGCGAATGTCTTTGTTGACCTACTCTTACTGCGTGTCAAAGCGGCAAGGTATTTTGTTTGATGAAAAAAAAATTATGCTACCGAGAGAAATTTTTATTTCCATAAATATATATATATACACATATATATTTGCATAAACATGTATGTATATAATTCATATCAATCGAACCCAGCATGATTCATTCGTACCAAAGTGACGTCAGTCGAAAATAATAAACCTCCCGCGAAGATGCACTCAAAGAAAACAGCAAGCGGGTTAAAACGATCGAGAAGCTTTTCCGTCGCTCGATAAGAGTTTCGCGAGTAAACAATTCCTGCAACAACAAACAACACCTTTGCCGCAATGCGCGCTTTAAAATAGAATTTCGCCAAATGATCGTGGCGCCTGCAGGCTACGAGAGATGGGATGAAATTAAATGATTAATGAGATTGAAGCGCCGGGCGAACTCGCGAAAGAGGCAGGAGACGCCTGGACCCGCAGTAGGGAAGAACAAATTTCGTTATGTAGGTCAACTGCTGGGTCACCTGCTTGGACGTTGGCTAAAGGTTAAATTCCAATTATAGCATACGAATAAATAGGTACAATCTTCTCTATGATCTCTCATTTTCTGAGAAGTTTGAAAATCTTTTTACCAGCAACTTTCCTCATCCAAGATCTATCATTCGCATTGCTCACTGATTGACTCGAATTATTTAGAATTAACGATGTATAACAATATACATATAAAGACTGTATGGGACAACCTAAATAATGATTATGATAATTCTAATATTTGTCAAGCTATCTACGTGCGAGCATATTAAATTTTTCGAACCCCTGTTCTCATAAGGAATATCAGTTTTGCCAAATACATGAAAAGGAACACGTGTCGTGGACGATATTTCGAATCTAAAAGCACTTGACGCCACCCTTGCCGAATCCTGACACTAATGCTTTCCGTCAGAACCGACAAAAGCGAGGACGTTGTTAGAAGGTTTTATTTTCGAAACGCACTAACATAAATATATATGTGTGTACATATATATATATTCATAGAGCCTACACCTATTGCGTACTAATAGATAACTATGTATATGTATACTAAGAAATTCGTTGAATATATGTATACATATATATTTCCTTGGCGCATTGTCTAAAGGTTACATTCCAATCATAGCTCGAGGCCTCTAATTGCGAGGCCTATAATTACTTAGCTATAGCGTTCGCAAGTGCATTCAGCATCACCGAAGGACCAATTAAGAAATTGAAAAATATAAAATTTTTTCAAAAAAACTTTTACCGCCAGAAAAAAAGGTATACAATGCTTTTCTCGCGTTGAGCGTTATTTGATAACGAAAAGTACAGAGAACTGTATACATGTATATACGATCATTGCATAATTCAGTTTAATCGACGCAGTTTAATAGGTATACTATTTCATAACAGTCGCCAGTCTTATTGAACACGGAATGCACATTACGGTGGTTAGTGCGAAGCGGAGGGATTTTGCATGAGAAATTGTCAAGCTGTCTGGCAAAAGTTGTAGCAAAACTACCAAGTGCAAAAAGTAAGTGGACCACTTAAAATATTTCATCTCTACAATTGACTCGCATAAAAATTCAAAAATAAAGAAATTCGCTGATATCGATTAAAAAACAACAGACAGTAGGATGATATTTCCCGAAATCCATAGAATAAAGAAAAAGGTAGGTAGGTATACTCTCGTCATATAAAAGTTGGCGAAACACGAGCCGTGGGTCTGGCGTTAAGAGGATTCTATTTTGCTAATGTAAACGTCCATAGGTAATGCTATCGAATTTATCTACCGATGGCGCATTGCCATAAATATACAAATTTACCGTGGTCCAGCACAGCATCCAGAGAAGCGGATTCGCTGTGATATCGATCCACTACTCCATAGCAGCAAATATAATCTTTCACGAGGATGCAAAGTGGCCCGTGTTAATAGATTGGGCATACCAGTGCCAATGAGTAACTGTAATACAAGCAATAATCCAGGGAACCCACCAGGCGTTGTAAACACGAAGAATTTCACGGTAGGGCTGATAGTACCGGTCCTACGTTTTACTTAAAAGAATAGACGAAGGGGAATAATAAGCGCCAGAAGAAATCTAGCGATAGGCATAGGGTCGAAAGGCACTGAAAGTACATGGGGGTAAGAAGCTCGGTAATTCGCTCTGCTTTTTCAGCCTGACACCCTACGGTATCTAATGAACTTGACACAGTCCCTTCGCAGTTCCCAACAGGACACTGTATTCACATCGCTTCTATGCCGGAGTGAATCGCGATTACGTATACATACCGTCAGGTATAGATACATGCAGTGTTGTCACGGGCCAACTATTATGCCGCGTTCTCATTTCTAACGACGGCGTGAGAGACAAGATAAACGAATTTCAAGTAAAGTCGAATCCGATCAAAAGCCGTTACAAGCGGCTGTAATATGGATTTACAGGGAATTTTAGATAGGTCACAATTTTTCGTTGGTGCCAAAATAAAAAATATTCAGGCGTACAAGCGCAGGTCCTATGATTCTAGGAGGGTACGGAAAAAGGGAGGATGGTCCGTCGCAAAGCGGAAGGATGCGAATCGTCGGAAAAAAATGAAAGGAATTGTACACGGACGGGCACGAAGAAGGAAAGAAAGAATATACGGACGAAAAGGGAGGAGGAGAGGGAAAGCGAAGAAAAAAAAGAAACATAATGACCAGTACGTTTTGTCTTTCCAGGACGAGTCTTTGGACTCGTTTACGCTCTAAAAACCTTTAGTTTGCGCTACACCACCGGACCAGTAAATGGTTTACATATTAGATACTCTGCGACTGCGGAGGCTCGCATGTGCCAGTTTCAGGCAGAATCTATAGAGTATTGGAGGGGTTGGCGCACGTATTCACAAGTGCGCATATATAGATCCTGGCGTACGTGTTGAGGATGCATGTGTTGGTAGGAACGGTGCCATAACAATATCGTATTATTGGTCGATACGAAAGCTTCGCGTTTCCATACGAACCGTCCTGCCTGTGTCAGGTGCCATGTGTGACTTTCAATAAAGTCCTAAAGGACTCTTCCTGTGTGATTCTATATAGCGATAGCCTGCTATGGCCTTTCTTATTGAAATAAAATTTCATACTCGAATTTCAGTGAGAGATGGCAAAATGGCTACAGTTGACTCACTCCGTCTCTTCGGTACTATTTTAGATGAACGCCGTAAGGGATTGGCAACGGGCGTAACGGATCATCGATGATGGCGCAGCCGGAGGCCCGAACGATCAAATTAGCGTGCTGAAGATCTCCAAGGAGCCAACGTCGACGAAACGTATACGTGCTTCAAAGGCACCTTAGATAGGTACGTTGCGACAGTCATTAGCCCTGGCAACTGGGCTATTAGTGTTACCCAACTATCCGACGCCTCGCTATACCACCTTAGATGTTTCAAGGTCCTAGTCAAAGTGATGACATAATTTTTTGAAAACAGGGTTATATTAATAGACGCGTCGGGAGAGGTCCTGGGGAGGAGGGATGGATTTAAGGACTAAGGGGAAGTAAACCGGAAGTTGATATTACTCGGCTATACAGTCTGAACTATGTCAGTGACTTCTGTGTAAATTGGCAGAGAGCGCTAAATTATTGATACCTTACACTGAACTATCATTCGTGTTCACTGTCACGTTTTACGTACTGGTAAATTTGCCTGTCACTTTCATCTAAGTGCGTTATATATTCCATTGAAAATAAAAAACGATCAAAGTTCAACCCTGCGAATTGCCCTCGGGTAAGATGTACCTGTCCAATTTTTCAATGTCCTTCTCACACACCCGTCATACCTCAACCAGATCCCAAAGTGAACTTCTAAATTTAGGTACATACCAATTACTCCGCGAAGTCTCGCTAACGGGCCTATTCGTTGTCTGAGTAAAAAAAAAAGGAAAAAAGATACATTGTTCCTCGTATGACGAGTGCAAGGGTGGAAACTAGGTTGCTAGAACACGTCGAAGACAATGAATATTCTTTTTCTTTTTTAACGAATTTAGCCCACATCGATATCCATCCCCATACTCGTACCTGAAATCAGCGGGCTGTTTAATTCAAAACTAAAATTCATTACGAACATCGAAATTTAATGCACGATCTCACTTTAGTCTCGCCCACGCGTCATTTACAGCGTTACATGGAAACCTCGTACTCTTCCATCCCTTAGAAACTTTGCAAGGACGCAGCGCAAGGTATTCGTGACGCGAATAAAACAACTATATCCCACGGGAACTTTATTCGTTTCCTTGCACGTATCGATCTGCTGCTGGTAATATCTCTGTCAAGCTGAATTATAAATAGCAGTGATAGGGGTGAGAGGACGCGTCACCTAACGCTGTAACTTAATAAGTCCCAACTTGACTGAATAAGTGCTATACCTGGTACAAGACGGATTCTAATAAATTAATCCAGTTGACGGGTTCCTTGCAGTTATTCGTATCAAAAAATATCCCGCTACATACACGTATAAACAGTGAGGGATTTTGGGACAAGTAAACGTAATGATAAGCAAATACCCATAAAAAAGGAAAATACTCTTTTCGAATTCTAAACTACCCTGTATACTCTATTGGATATATCTACGACGTTAAACCATGTGAATCCGCCCTTACCCAATGAACTTGGATACGAATGAAGTTTTTGGGCAATTGCATGCTATCCTTATCTCCTGAGCGAAGTAGCAGATGGAAGAAGGGACGCGCTGGGTAGATGCCTAGGGAAAGAGGGTAGAGTTTATCCCTAGTAAAGGCTGGTAACCAGAACTGTAATCTTTTGGGGTGGAAGACGCGTTCTACGCAGAGCCACGCACTGCGTAGAAAATCCCCCCCCTCTCACCCCCCTTTCCCGGGGTCGTCTGCAATGTGTCCAGCTCTGAACGGGAATCAGGTCACCGACTGACTCTTCTCGTAGGGATGGTACGAGTCCTGATATGGTTAGTTTCTTTTTTATCCCTATTATTTCCTTTGTTAACCTTATTTTTTATATATACTCCATTATCCCCTTTTTTGTTGTTCTATTCAAATAACCGCACGAACATCCATCGTTACAAGGGGTTGACATCCAATATTCATAAACTTTGCGTGTCTTGACTGTACGAGGTATGAGTTATTGAGCTGCGCGTCACGATGGACACGGTTCTAGGAGACATGAAGGAACTTGTACGGGAATCCAATTGAGAACAAGACGGATATTATTTGAAAATTGTCTGTCGGAATATTTTGTTACTGTTCCTCGAATTGGAAATAACGGCCCGGACACATATAAATTGTAAATTATGTAAATCGTGTGTAACTTTTGCATTTCAATGGGCAAACCCAGTGTAATTTTACTTGAATGGGAATTTGTTTGAAAATAAATTACATCGAACAATGAGCATCCTCGGGTTTTATTGGCAGATAACGTTTGAGCACTAATTAACTCCAATTGGATTTTACTACAGCACTAGATACTTGGACGTTTTTAAAGAGTAGATTGTAAAAATGAAGTAAATCGTGAGTGAGATGGATCTGAGTTTTAGTGACAGTTTTATAATAGTATTTTAATGTTGTATTTTAAGTAATGTGAAAATTATGTGTATACACTTTTTCCGTGTATTACGCAATGTGAAGAAATTGAAGTATGGAATTTGTCAGTGAACGAACTCGTGTCAAAATTGTATAGCATCGTTAACGTCACTTCGCCTAAACTTCCGAAATACGAAGGTTTAACGAATTTCGATATGAAAATTTGGAATTGCCACTCAGTCTGGTGTTTTAACTCTGGAGACGATAAGTACGTTACATGGCGAAACCCAAAACATCCATCATATTTTTTGGGTTTGTTCCAATAAGTGTTCTCCAAGAGGCGCGAAATCGTCACTAGATTCAAAATGTCGGTATGGCTGCAAACACTCTGCATCTACTCGTGCATAGAATTTATATCCAACAGTTGTCGCCTAGCGTAGCAGTTCAGCCGACTAGTAAGACACGCATTTACCACTAGAATCCTGGGCCAATAGAGCGCCAAGAATTCAACGCCAAGTCTCAAATATTTCGTACAGCTAGAAAAGTCAAGTTCTAAACGAATCCTGATTGTGCATCCACAAAAGGCATGTGACAACGGCATAGAAAACTGCGCGCATTCAAAGTCGCAGCCAGCGACTCGCAATGTAATTCTCATGCCATACAAGGACTGAATGTAGAGCAGGATTTTGCAGGTGACAAAACTCATAAAGCCACGACATCTTAGGAAAGACGATAATAGGATTGGTTGGAATAGAATGAAACAAAGGGTGAGAGGTCAAGTAAGAGAATTAGAACAGCTAACCGTGATAATAGCAAGTCCGTTACAAGACTAGATAAGAAAAAAAAAGACAAGGAGAGAAACATCGAAAGGGAAATAAAAGGCTGAAGTAGGCCAATGGAAAATAAAATCTACAATTTTAAGTAAGAATAATAGAAATGAGGAGGGAATTGATTTAAAAAAAAAACTCACAAGGATACGTCCAGTGGTGGTCTGCCCGGATATGAGCTCGCCGGCCCAGTCCTTGGCCTCGGTCATGAAGGTCCCCTCGAACTCTTTGCCCTGGCGGGCCGCCTTCTGCTCCTTCTGTTTGGGGTCATTGGGAGCGAATTCGGGTTCCTTGCGACAACAAAGGAAGGCGAACGCCCGCCAGAGGAGGACGATCAGCAATCCGGCGAGGAACGTGAAGATGCTTGAAAGGACGAAACACCACCATTTCCGAACCTTGAGGCAGTCTTCTACCGGAGACTCGATGATCTCGTCGCACGTCATTCCGGCAGATCTCTGCCTCCAGGTCACACATTCACCGGCACTGACCAGCCAGTAGTCTACATTTGATACGCTTCATAATTTGTTTGGGGTTTTAACGCGGACTTATCTCCCTGCTTCGCAATCTATCGTTAATCCCTCACTAGCACACTACGAAGGGAAACACGAAGATGCGCTCCGCGCTTAACCTATCGCCTCACCACCACCGCGCCGATCACCGACGACCAAGTGTCTCGACGACCATACTACACCGCAGCAATCAATACGCAACAATGGACCGGGACCAATAAGCTCGGAGCTTTTCCTGACGTAGATGCTACCCTCGAAGTACCGAAATTCGACGTCGGGGCGCTAGTTCGCGACTCTCCGTAGCCCGATAAAGCTCGACGTGACGGCGCCGGCGTCCCTGCTTTCTACATCCTGCGCTTGTACGTTTCTCCTACTTCTCTCACTATTTCCCCTACCAATGGCTTTACGCTTCTTCGACTCAAATACTATCGCCACGTCCTTTTCCTGTTTTCATTACACCACAGGCTCTCTACGACTTGCTACCATCGGTTCACCGACTGATCTTAATAAACATGCATTGAAATTAATTTCATGGGAATGAACTTACGGATTAGTAAGGCTTTTGGATACAGTTAATTGGATATCACGAAAATTAAGATGCTTTATATTTAACCCCATGGCTATCGAATTGTTATAAATAGTTGGGGTCTTATTGAACCGGTTTGAGCTAGTCCGTACTGCTAGACACAAATTTCCAAGAGTATTGTTATTATGAATCAATTTCCAAACAACTTTACATTTATATTAATTCGTTGTATTGATTTGTTATTGGTAGTAGTATTCAAATGTGTCGATGTGTGATACAGTGAAAAAAATATACGTGTACACAATATGATATTTATTTGAAACGGTTCGAAAAGTATGGAAATTTGAAATAACAGTTAAAGCATTGTGTATAGTAATTTCCCATTCGTTCAAGAATTGATTGGTTATCATGTTATAGCGCTCAAATTTTCATGATCACGTGAGCCTGTAAGATCAGAGCATCTAACAATGAATTATTACTTCAATTTATGAAGGCATCACTTGCATGATTGCTATAATTACCAAAATTTTCATTCATGGACTGCCTCGTAAATTGATATTAGCAAACAGACGGGATTGATTAAATCGGGTGGAATGTTCTCAACAGACGAAAAGTTAAGCTGACGCCCAAGGGGTGGTGATGCTGAGTACAGTCAAGTACAGCCGGTAGTGGACGAGGGTACTTAACCAAAGACTACTCCAAGGGCTAAATGAGTTAGAAGCTTTAGGTCCATAAATATGTCAATGACATTTTAATTTGAATTCAATAGAAACTTTTGCAGTTTAATTCCTTGATTAGATTTGAATCCAGGTGATTTTTATCTGGAATCAAGCATAACCATTTAGTATAGTGGAATTTTACTTTCTTTTGTCGTTAAAAAATGTATGTCTAGGATCTGTACTGCAAGAGTCATAGTTCTTATCAAAATAAATAGTCTTTGAAAGAGATGGGCACATTATCTTTTAGTTAAAGACATAAATTGTAGAGAACAAAATATTCATTATTAAAAAAAAAGTATCAATACAGAGTTTCAGCATCTTTCAAAAACTTTGTACATATCAGGTAAACTTGCTATTTGCAATATGGTGGAATCATGAGCAAAATGTTTTGGAGGCAATAAGCTTTCTTTTATGGCAGGATATAAAATATGCTCAGTCACATGTTTCCAGTCATGAGTTTCATCATTTGGACTGACATAACTAAACAATTTTGCAGTCTCTCTACAAACTCCTTGAAAACAAGGCTGTTCGGTTGTCCAATCCACTTCAGTTGCTAAGCGTAATATATACAGTGGGAGTTCAGCTTCGTATGGGAAATATTTCTCTGAAAATGTATATCATTATTAATTAAAACATGGGAAATTTTAAGCGATAATAATTATAATCATATACGGACCTAGTAATATCGGTAAAGATTTCAAATATCCTTTTTTGTCAATTACAATAGAAAAGTATTCCTTCAACATATCTGCCTTTTCTAATAATAATTCCTTTGCGCTAGTTGACAAATCCTCCTTTTTGCCATCTTCTTCGGTCCACCCAGCTTCTTCTGTTTCTAAACCAAGCATTGCCAGATCGTACAGTGATAATGGATCCTTAAGTACAGAAAGTTAAACATTATGAAATTCGTACAATATAATATAAAGTATGCGTAACAATTCTTAACCCTTTTGCTATTGTAGACTATTATAGAAAACATCGCATATTCGCAATATTCAGCGACTAGCAAGTCTGCTGAATGAACTTATATTGCAGCAAAGGATCAATAATTATGAGATGTACAACATTATTTACCGAAAATCTTATAACTCCATAATTTGCGAAGTCGTAGATCATAATCTCGTAAAAAAGCTCTTCGCTAAATCAACAGAGATACCGTTAATGAAAACTATTTTATGCAACATCATTATCTTCAAAAAAGCAATACCTACGCCAATTTTTGAGTATCGCAAATATAAAGATTAACTCCACTTTGAATGAGAGCAAATTTTTGGTTGACGCAGCCGACAAATATTAAATTTGATAAAATGTCTCTGAGTCCTTCATGATAATTATCTTCTACTTCCTTTCTCAGTGTTAATACACTCATCAATTTTACTTCCCTCCTGAAATTATTAACTGAATAGGATTTGAATTCTGGTGTAGATTTAGTTTCTATTATTTCCGATGATGAACATTTTTCTGGTATTGTACACAATACATCTTTTACCCGCTCTTTTTCCATATTAGCGTCAGCATCTGACTTTTGTGAAGTACTGCTCTGTGTATGTGGATTCCCCAAATATTGATAAACCCTTTTAAGGGCTTTCTTTGCTACAGGATCGCAACAATCATCCATTGTTGTGTCTTGATTGTCTGAATCATCGTCTTTGGTCAAATCAAAATAACTATAATTTGTCTCTTTAGTTTCTTTAGGATTGTCTTTCTCTTGACCTGACAGATCGGATGCACCTGCATGATCCTGACCATTACTTAATTTTGATATTGATTCAGAAGTACTTGCATCGTTTAAAATTGCACTCCACTGTCCTTGAGATTCTTCGATCGGATTTTGGGGAACGTCTGTCAAATCATAGTCAATCGGATGTGTACGTGTAGAACTTTCATTTAAATTTGTGAATTCGACATTATCTTTATTATTTATGGGGTTTGAAATATCAATGATATTTGATGCTGTACGATCATTTTCAGTGGTTTCAGTTTCCACACAAAGTAATGCATTTATATCTACATTTCCAGAATTCTTCGCAGAATCGCTATTAGTATGATTCATTCCTGTATGAATCGTGAAATTAAATTTATCCAACTTTTGATCAGATGAATCAGTTCTGATCATTTCTCGTGCGTGTATCTTTTTCGTTTTATCTGAACGATTCTTATCGTATTCAGGTAAGACTTCTTTAAGAGTCTCTTTGGTAATGTCCACTTTTGGAAGGCGAGCTTGTAAATAAAAAGTTCTCGCAGCATTGTTACTAGCTAATTTTTCATCGAGTGCAACTTTCATCTTCTCCAGTACTGAATCTTCATGAAGAAATCGAACTTCGTGTTTAGTGGGGTGAACATTGACGTCGATGTTAGTTGAATTTATTTCAAGAGATACATAACACCAAGGATGTGTCTTCTTTGGAAGATATATTGAGTACAAATCTTCTAGCATCTTTCTAATAGCTGAAATACATATATTGATAAATGAATACAATTAATGATTAATATTAATATATTTATTCATAAAGTACTAACGAGTTGAGTCCACAAGTCGATGATTAATGAAGAGCAGTAGTGTCATCCTTTTTGCCGAATAATTTGGATTCGTCACAAGAGCGTGCATTTTGAATTTATATGTCACATCTTCTAGATCGATTTCAAGTAACTCTCGTGCAACTGGATTACCAAAGAGAGTTCGAATATTGTTCATATGCGTCGAATTATATTGGGTTCGAACCTATTCAAACTACTAGATAAGTATAAAGAGTAGAAAATGAAAGAGAACATAATTTTATCTCCTCTTACCTGTGGACTGACTTCACCATGTTTCTTAAGTGTAAAACTTATTTTTGGATTGTGAATTGCATATCTTGTAACAACTTCGTTAATTTTAGCAAATTCTTCAGCTGTACTTGTGAATGCTTTTCGTCGAGTAGCAACATTGTAGAATAAATTTTCGATCGTTATTGTTGTTCCCTGGTTCCCAGCACAGGCCTGTAGTGGTGCTTTTAACTTTCCATCTATGTACGAACCCCTATTGATAACATTTATCTATTTATACCAAGATACTTATATTAGGACAAGTTTAATATTTCTCATTGCTTCTCTCCACATTTTAAAACATAATTAACAATGGAACAAATTATCAATGCCATTAATAAATAATTATTTTTTGTGTTTAAAGTATCATTTTATTTATTTTATTTCTCTGGAATAATGTCTATGAGAAAAGACTTTCTTGAAAGAGTTTATATTTTGCTCAAATATTAGAATATGATATTACTTACTTATAAGCACATTTTTCATCAACTGTTTTTGTAATAATAGTAAGAAGCGCTACATGGCTTATACTTGCTAAAGCTTCTCCACGAAATCCAAATGTGGATATCGATTTAAGATCTTCAAACATTTGCAGTTTGCTAGTTGTAAATCTTTCACAAACAATTTCCATATCCTCTTTTCGAATACCTGTACCATTATCCTGAATCTATGAAGGATACAAGTTAGATCATAATGAAAGAATGTTGAACGTTCTTAATTCTTACCTGTAGTAATTTTAAACCACCATCCTTAACAGTAATTTGAATATTAGTAGATTTAGCATCAAGGCTGCAAAGATTCATTGTTGTTAAATATAAAATTAGAAGAGACATTATATTTTAAACATATAACCCAAACTAACCTGTTCTCAATTAATTCTTTTAAAGCATTGGCTGGTCTTTGTATTACTTCACCAGCAGCAATTCTATTGACAACTACTTTATCGAGCTTTTTTATTTTTGCTGGAGTATTCATTTCTTTACTCTTAAATACTAAATACCGTGTATGTCTACAACTGTGAGATTTGCCCGTAACGAGGTTAAAATCAATTCTTTTCGCGCGTAATATTTTCAAACCAAGGGTAAGTTCGAAGATACACTTGCTATTTTTTTTTTATTGACACACTTCATGTTCCATTTACGGCTTTGCATGTGTGTGTTTCAGCTCATGCTCTTTATCCATTGATCGTAATCTGCTACTTTTGGTGCGCGGGTCCAGAAGCTGTAAATAAAAATACAAGTATGTCAATGTACACCGAGCTGTGTCGGTAAAAGAAAAACACCCACTGACATTCTGTGTGCACAGTTTCACTGTATTGCAACAGGTAAACAGGAACTCAAGGATCTCACAGTACTTGACAGTACATACATTTCGGAACGTACCCTTAGTAGTTCAGTTACCGCTAATCACAGCGCAAATATTCCAGTCCTCGTGTTTATAACATTTTTTTATTAACATATATATTAATATTTTAATCTTGCTGCCATTACGATACGATGAACGAAGACATTCGTGTTTAAATCATTGTTGAAAAACTATTAGTTAATTAAATTCAAACTTCGTAAAATTTCATAAATTCTTCGGCGGGCAGATTTGTTGCCCAATTTCCGGGGAGTGGGGATTCACTTAGCGGGCTGACCGATCGCGGAGCCCTCATTTTTCCACGAGCAGGTCCCCTATACTGATCTCTTGGTCGCGCCTGTTTGTTTTCCATTCTTCCTTTTCTCTATATTTATTTCTCCTTTGTTTTCGTACTCTTATTCCTTACTATATTATTTTCTTATTTCTTGACATTCGTATTTCTTTTGTTTTATATTTCTTATTTCTTGACTTTTTTCTTTTTCTGCCTTCTTCATAACCCTCTGTTCCGTCTCATTATCCATTGTGTTTGTTCGCTTTTCCTATTTCTTTAGTCAGACTGAACATATTTCTTCGAGTAGTCATACGAGGGTAGTTCATTCTGTTAGAGAAAAACGTGTGAACTATGGTGACAGGGGTTGCCCTTCCGCATCATCTGCTGAGCTTGCTCAGTAGGCCGGGTCCAAGTTGTGGTCGCAATATGGTCTCTCTGGACCTTGCGACGGAGGCTTTGAGCACCCGTAGGGACGCTACGAGGATAGTCTTACGTGCAGTCAATCTAACTAGGTGTCTGTCTTTCGCGACTGTAGTATATTTTGTTCGCTTTCATGGAAACGCTGCAAGACGTCGCTGACTCTTGAGCACTTTTCATGGGTGGAGATGATACTATGTGTCGGAGGGGTAGTCTGTTGGCTCTGGGGAAAGTAATTATCTTTGCTTATGATCCTGGGTTAGCTTCACTTGAAGCAGTATTGGTGCCTTTGAGTATTTTTTTTCATAAAGTCACACTCTGTCGGAAACGAGAGCCTTACGTGCTTAAACTGATCCTTTGAATTTTTCTTTGTCGCTCAGCTTAACTTTCTTTCGTTTTTGACGTTTTTCCCTTGAATCCTGAGCGCGGTAGTATCAAGACTCGGATGTTTTTTCCTTAATTCCCAAAACACGTCCCTCTCATGGGTTTCGGAGGGATCGTAGCTCTTTCGCAGAAAGGTAGGACCTCACGGAAATGGACAGGAAGGGGCCCAGTTTACAATATCATTTTTTACATTTTTCATGCTCTGTACGACTTTGAAACACTTCTCTTCTATCATTTTTGCCCGCAAGTCTTTCATCCATACATCAATCTTCTAAGTTGAAATCCTTGTGCAACGAGTGGCGGCAACTGACACTACGAAGTTTCTCTTACATTTTACTCGGATGGTAAATGGAAGCTCTACAATTTTTCTGAAGGTATGTACACATCGCTTTGAATTAATCGCCTAATAATTGCTATGTGGTTTTTTATCGTTGTGTTTTCAGTATCTATACTTCTATTGGAATTATTGCTAAAATAAATTCCGCCTGCGTTTTTCGAGCAGTTTCTTACAAGTTTCCGTAGATGGAGCCATGCTACAACTTCTCGATGAAGTCTAGTTAAAATATTATAATTGCATGAAATTCTTAAGTTTATATCATCCACACAATTTTATTTTCTTCAAGTTCATGTAATTCAATTGTTAAATAAACAAATAACTTCCAACAAATCTAGCATCGTGCACTTTCAAACACATACGTTACTAACGACGTATCTAAATTATCATTACGTCCCAGAAGTGAAATCAACCTGCATGTTCTTACTTTGCCAACTGATAAAACCATTTAATTTATATGACAAAACAGGTACGAGACTCATCTGCCATCCAATATTATACCACGGAATTTACAACGAATTGAAAGGAAGTAAAGACCAATGGGCAGAGATCAAAGGCCAGACTATAACCACAAAATGACAGACAATGGAGCCAGATATGTGTGAGTGACAATTCCTTATATTGTTTCTGACACAAAATGAAGAAATTAGAATAACGAATGAAATTGAGAATACAAATTTCCAATGAATAAATAAATATATATTTCAATGCTATAAAAGTTTCTACAGCATTGTAGACATGCGTACAAATTGTCGTCGAAAATTATTCATAACTTATACTTACTATACTCATATAATAACCTAGTATTTTGTCAAACAAACTGAAAATCGACTGCTATAATTATATCACTTCATTAGATCTACTAATTCCATATATTACGTTTATCACAAACATTCCAAGCAGCACAAATACCAAAGTCATATTAAACGCGGACAGATCTATAGGTAAAACGTGTCCCATAAGTCGACTGTCAACGTGGGATTACGCTCGGAGGTCTGTAAGGGCTCAGACGTCTCAAAGACCTCTCGGAATATTTATACCTTCAATAATTATAAAATGCGATTATAATTTTTTTTAAGTTTCAAACGTCTCGTGCATTAATTTATCCGCGTTAAATAAGCCTGCCAAAGTCAGAGCTATACGAATAATATATAATCGAGTTCTGTAAAATTCCAATATCTCCATTGGCAGTCGCGTCGACGTCAAAAGAGGCGATAAAATACGTAAATCAAGTAGTGATAATTATTTCGTCAGTGTTACCCTTTCCCGTTTACTACATATCCAATATTCCATTCACTTAAAGTACCAATAGCTGTCAACCAATCACTCTTAGCTTTACCCTGATATCCATTAATCACATCCCTGTCATACATGGTAACCCTGCAGTAACAGCTGAAACAGTACCCTGCACACGCAGCATATTATACTCGAAATTGACCATCTGCCTCCTCATACTGTTTAACCTATGACGGGAAAATCTTCAGGTCGAAATGCACGTTAAGCCCATAAATTGCATAACACGACACTTTGGTACTACGCAAAAGCTTCTCTCTCGCTGAATGTAAAGTTTCATGACCTATGCGAGTAATCGAATCTTTTGATAGCATTAAGTCGTCCAAGTGAAATCGAAAATTCTGTCGCTTAAATTCGTCTCATTAATATGCACGCAAATCGACTTATATTTTTCATCATTTTAATCCGTTTAATTATCTTACGCTCTTACACGACCTGAACAAGCACAGGGAATTTTTTAGCGCTATTCAAAATGTTATTTCAGTCTGAAGTTTTAATATATTCCAAACGCACGCCTCCGCGACCAAATACGCGGACTGTACATTGTAACGGATGTAATCAATTTTTCACATGGCTACCATTTGGAAGTAGAAATTAATTGAATTGATATTTTGCGGTTGTCATTTGGAAATTAGTGTATTCTTTTTTTTGTAATTTAATATATTGCCTATTTTTTATATATTGCAATAGGTATCTTCGAATCTTATAATTTCACCCTAGATCTCGTTACCTTGACTCACGCGCAGTAAAACGTTTAAAATTATTTTTTTCACAAGATATCATTTCACAACAAAGATTTGATATATGGATATTCCTCGTCGAATTAAATTAGATTTGTCTTCCTCTTTAGTTCTCGGTGCCTATTAATCGAGCAGTTGTTATCGAACAATAGGGACTCTTCGTGACTGATCTTACGAAACAGGTATACCGCGTGAGATAGTATTACGAAGCACGTGACTTCAGTATGTAACGAGTAAATTGATTTAAAAAAGTAATTTAAAAAATCATAAATAGATTTTTTTACACGTAGCTAAAGTATCGTAATATCAATGGTAACAGGAATTTGAAATTATTATAGAAAAGATCGAAATGATATTTTGTCCATATACCACATACGAAAATTACCATTGGCAAGTATTTAAAGAAATAGCAGATACAAAATTCATTTAGTTTACCCAGGCCAAATTCTGCTAATTTCTGCTATATGGTATATGTATCGTATATTCCATATACAGCAATCGTGGGTATTAATATATGAAATCCCAGAAAGTCAAGAGTAAGCGAATCCGGCGTATCTAGTTATAGGATCTACCGATAGGTGGTTTGTATTTAGGTTATGTATACGAGAATCGCCCAATACATGCAGTATATGTTATACAGCAGTAATCGATCGTTCTCTGTAGACAAGAGAAAATTAATTCATGAAACTTTTCGGTCAAAGGTCACAGTCCAAGCAACTATTAACCTCAGAATTAACTGATGTCTAGACTAGAGTCCACATACGTCGTTGGGAAATTCGATTAATATAAATATAGCTATCTCTTGATTTATTGGATAAGATACGGGTTATTTAAGTTGGTACTGTTGTTCTGTCAAATTTAATCGAACCAATACGTCCTTGAGCAATCGATACGCCGTATAGCAATTCATTGAAGCTTCAGCTGAGTCTACTAAATACTATATCTGATACAAGGGAATGATTTGAGGGTGATATAGGGTGAATCGAAGGGGAAGAGAAGAAGCTGGAACACGTCTGCTCTTTTTAAGATGTTTACGAAACGTCTTTAATTCTTCTAAGGACAGGTTGGTTCCTTCAGTAGGGATTCTGAGTTGACGTTGAAATCTCATCTGTTAAAGAGCGAAGGATCGTACGTAAGAAGCTGGATTGAAATTATTTTTACTTAGGAAAATACATAGATGACAAATAAAATATCCAACTTACGTTTTATCGAAGTTTCCATTTTGGCATTGTTATCGCCTTTATTCGGATTGACATTGGCTGTCAATCAATGAAATATTGATTCGCGTTCGTCGATGACGATGAATATGAAAATAACACTGTAAATTCAAGTGTGTTATTTCCTATCTTTTCTATGGCAGTCACTTTTTACACACTTAAAAGTGTGTTATTTTACGTTGGAATATGTGGGAATAAAAACACACTTGTAAATGTGTGAAAAGTGACTACCACAGAAAGGATAGAGATAGACATATCCACGTTTAAATTTGCAGTGAAGCTGAGTGGACATGACACCAAATGATGTTGATTCGTTGCAGAAAGGGGTTTTGGTTTCAAAGCATATGCATAGTTTTAGCAAGTGACATGTGAAATAGTGAAGAGACTGGTTAATATAGATCGATCCCAAATTTGGTTTTAAAATAAAGTCGATTTTGGATATCGTTGTTGTGGTCGAAGAGAGATATATCGGTTTGAACAGGAGAAACTGTATTCGTGAAAATCGTCATTGGCATAGGAGCAACGTGGTGTAGTTATAAAATATTTTTTTAAGTTTTAATTTTAATTGTTTAAAAATTTAGTTTGTTTTAGAAGAAAACACTCGTGTAAATTGGTTGCTTCGTATAAAGATCGTAATTTCTGTTTAGAATTGTTTTTTGCCGTTTTCTTGGAAACTGCTCGATAAATCGCAAATACCAGCCCAGTTTCGTGTAGTGCCACCGATTTCTCACGAGTTGAAAAAAAAATTGAAATAAACTCTAAGAATACTCTAGTTGGTTGTTCTGTGCAAAAATTGTAATTTTCTAGAATACATATGCAGTGTGATTCCACACTTGTTCAGAGCGCTTCGGCGCTACTGTCTTTCGCGCGCATATCGGGCTAGTGATTATATAAAATGGGAAATCATCAACGACAGTGCTGTTCAATTGGTACGAAATGTAATTACACAATTATTTGAAAATTGTCGGTTGGCCTGGTTTTTAGGGATGATTTCTTATTATTTTTAATAATAAAGTCAAATATGACATTTGAAAATTGAGCAATATGCTGTCATCCACCGGTAAGTGGTCTCTGCATAAACGACGATCATTGTTGCTTGAAGGGTGTCCTAGGGGTTAGCATACCCTCGGTGGAGATACGCAAGTGACTTACTCCGGTACGCGATTTACATTTTCTATTTGGCGAAGCGGTTCGTGCAATTTTTTTTACTGCTTGAAATACTATTAGGGCTCAGGTGTTATATAATGTTGGGAAATATTTAGGCGCTGGTGCGAATGAATTTATCATTCTATCTGCCGACGACAAGCGTCGGCGTCTGATTATGACAGTTGAAATCATACTGCTGAATTGTATTGAGATTCGTAAGCTTATATGAATCATGGAGTTATTTGCAATTATATCTACGATTCGTATATGGTATTATAAGCAAAGTTGTATAATATTCAAAATTATTGTTTCATCCGATACATTGTATTAAGAGGGACGTAACTGTATTACTTTAAAAATTTGGGTCGCTCATAAACTTTACATTATACATATATGTATATTCGAATCGACGTAGAAAACGTACGAGTATTTCCAATATCATAAGAGGAATGATGACCCATTTCTTTGAGGTTGCACTAAGGCGGTTTCTATTGATACTTAACAATGGAGAAACATATTATATAAATGTATCGAGACTGTTGCTATTGTGAATTTGCTGATTCTGGACTTTACGTATACGTGAAGGAAAACTTCTGAACGGGATAAATAGTGTGGAAAATGAGTACGAGGGAAGTTAAAAAATTTTTTGGAGAATAGTAGATACAGGTTGATAAGGAAGATAGAATCTCATTTTTTGTAGGTCTTTTTTTTGGAAATGATCAGAACTAGTGTTGAAATACATCAGGAATCATGAAACTATGCTAGATGACAAGTGTTTCACGAACCTGCAGGAGGCTGGAGAGGTAGGGAATCGTGAAAGCTTCTAGTCGGTTCTTCCGGATTACGGGCAAGGGGCTACCTCAAAACGTCGTACGAGAGGGCTGCCGGCTATGGAAGCAATCCTGCATAATTTAACATGGACACAACGAACTATCGAAGGTTCTAGAAGGTTCTCGAGCGTGTGTGATTCCTAGAATCAGGAGTAAAATTCTTTGAATCCAATGTAAAATTCCTGGAATCAGACTTCAATTCGTTGATCGGCGTTCCGCGTGACGTCACCCATTGAAATCAGGAATCAGAATCTCGAAGGCTCTCGAAGTATTGGTAAATGTCAGTGCAGGAATCTGTGTCCTGAACTCCCCTTGTTATACTACTAGATTATAAAATTTGATGTCATCGTCATTCGTAAAATTTGCGTCTCAGTCAAACTTGATTAAAAGATCTATTCTGAAGTTTCTATACGAAATTTGATCTATATCGAAAATTACATCGTATCTGTCGATTTCGAGACTCGCGAGAACCGGTCCTCTCTTATATACCAATACGTTATTACGTACAAGTGAAATTTCTGTCCTCAATAATCAGATTCATGGGTTTTCGTTAAACAGAACGATAGCTGTTATATCGATCGTCCATTGTATGTATATTTCCATTGTGGAAACAATGGCTGACCTGAAACAGTTGGAAATTCACAGAATGAGTGTTGTAGCAACCTTGTACTACCGTTATGAACTGTCAATCCACGTTCGTCGCATATGCTGTCGCTACCATCGGGAGAGAAAGTTCCAAAATCATTGGTCACCAATGATTAACGATAGCAGCTGTAGGAACACGTGACGTTGGCGACAGTTCGAGTTTTAGGTGTGACAGTTTCTATTCTCATAATGCAACGTATCAATGAAATGTGACTTCGATATTTTGAAATAGGCCGAAAAAATTTTGCTGTTAATATTCGCTAGAACTTGTCGTTTGATTGATTGAAGGTTATGAATAGCTTGAGCCGCAATAGAATGTATTCTTTATTTCCATACTGGGAAAAGATATATAATAAAGAAAGAGAGAAAGAGCAAACTTATGCGAATTGGAGTAGACATAAGTCATATGCCTTTTGCAAAGAAAATACAGGGTACAATTGGATTTTGCACTCTTATTTTTATAAAATCCAGGAAATATTTTTTTTCGAACATATATTCGCAGTTTGGAGCCTAAATGGATTCAAAGTAGCCATATAAAAACGTTCAGGAAATACCCTTATCGTATTTGAAGTTAACATCACTAGACAGATAAGATGCTTCGAACCTGATACTTCAATCGGTGACAGTATGCCGATATCATATAACACACAGACGTAGGAGGAGAGTAAAAAAAATGAAGAATTATAGAGTCGAAAAACTCAGTATAAATTTATTTTCAATATAAATAGGTGACAAGTATGTACATCCTAGAGCTTGTAGTAGTAGACTTGATTATATAAAAACAAATTACCAGGCGTAGCTAGCGCCAAGACCAGTGAAGGTAGCATGGGCAACTGGGGCGCCAGGCGCGTATGCGTAAGCTGGAGCGGCGTAAGCGGCCTTGGCCACGACAGGGGCGCCATGGGCAGCGTAGCTGACGGCAGGGACGGCATGAGCAGCGTAGCTCACATGTGGGGCAGCATGGGTAGCGTAGGTCACATGTGGGGCAGCATGGGCAGCGTAGGTCACATGTGGGGCAGCATGGGTAGCGTAGCTCACATGTGGGGCGGCATGAGCAGCGTAGCTTACAGCGGGGGCGCCGTATGCAGCCTTAGCGACGATCGGGCTGGAGATGGTGGAGTAAGAGACGGCGGTGGCGGGGGAGTATGCGGCTTTGGCTACGACGGGGGCGGCGGCGTATCCGTAAGCTGGTGCATGTGCAGCGTAGCTAATAGATGGGGCGGCGTAGCTGACGGGGGCAACGGCGTGGCTGATGACGGCATCGTTGGTGACACGGCTGTTGCTCACACGGACGGATGAGTGTGGGGAGTCTACTGCCTTGCTGAAGGAAGACACGACGTTCTGGCCGGCGTAACCCTTGTGGGTGGATTCCTGGGTGTAGCCGACGCTACCGTAGTCAGCGGGTGCGGTGGCGATGCTGTAGGCAGCGGGTCCACCGGCATGAGCTACGGCCAGGAGGGCGGCAAGGGCTACAAACTGAAAATTAATAAATTCTCAATTAATTGCATTATAGAGATATTTTTCGAAAACTTGTTAGACAATCTTCAGCGAGAAACAGGTGTCTCTGTACTTTTATCATTACCGAATAATTGGTACCGTTAACGTTAGTTCCTTTCAACAAGAATTTTTTTTTCCTTGTATGCTCGCTTACCTTGAAGGCCATTTTTGAAGTTTCTTAGTTAAGAGAGCTGGTTAGATCTGCTTAATGGTAACCCCTTGTCCCGGTATATATACAAATCGACCCCCACGATCTGGTCGATAGACTTCGATTAATATCGCGGTCCAGTGGGAGAACGGGAGATTTTGGGCCACTCGTGTTTTGACACGCGCTTGTTCCGTAAGTTACAAGAGGTTTCAGGAGGGGCTCAAATGTTCTCGTCGGAGTCCAGAGGGGCCTTGAGGGGCACGGGGGTACCCCCGAACTCCAATCTGGACCTTTTGTGAAACTGATGGAGAACAGCGGGGAACAGGGAAGCAATTTGAGGCGTGGCCCCCGCGACGGTAAATTTACGATCGACCTATGTAGAGCAGCACTCACTGCTTATTAGGAAAGGCGAACGTGTAGTAGATTACGAGAATTACACGCGTGTAATCTGTCCTCTCGCTGGTGTATTATCTTGAAGGTGCTGGGTATATAATGCATGAATTTATACGTAGATTCAAAAAATTATGTGGCAATTCCTGAACAATTACCTTTGCTACCTGGACGTGACGTAACGTTACAAAGAAAGGTCATGCTCGTTTGACGTTTTCTTAATTGAGTTTACTCGTGTGAATTTTTATTTTTCTTATTCCCCTTTCAAGTATGGGATGTGTACGCTCGTAGTGAAAAATCAAATAAATTGTGCGCAACGTCTAAGAGACGAAACGTGCGTAATGGTGACGCAAGAAAAAAAGAAAATATTCCGTTATCGCAGATTTATCTTAACCAGTCACCAATTGCACAACGTTCGTTAACTTTCTTTTGTGCTCACCGCATCTGACAGCTGTAATTCGAACACGTATATTTAAATGCAATGTATTAATTTACGTGTATCATTTTTCTTCGCGTCAATATCAAATTTCCACAATAACAAAAGTACACATCTGGATTTTGCATCGTGTCGCAAGACAAAACTCTATTAACACGTAGAATTATAAGTATCGTAAAACCACTGATCTGGAATAAATAAAAAAAAAAGAATCATAATACTCGAATAAATTAGTTTTAACGCGATACAAAGAATTTAGTCGCAGATTTATTTGCTCGCCAGTATCCAATAAAGTTTTAATTCCCTACCACCTTCTATTGTCATTAAGGTTTGGTAGCATCGAAAGAGCAAATAATATTCATTCTTATTGGGACCTTATTCCTTTTTATATTTTCCGTTTAAAAAAATTCTCAAAAGAACAGAGTGGGTATGCAATTAGGTAAGCTTTTCCGGATCGAATAGAAGGCGACAAAAGGCTCTTATCCAACCAGCAACCCCGGTCTCGGTTGACCCATAAGGGATTTCAGCCACTTCTTTGCCATTAATGTCACGAGCAGTCTAATGCATAGAATCCCATGGGGATATAACAGCAGTTAATTGTGTTTCGGAAGTAAAGTTACTTGAGTATAATTGTCATTAATACGATTCCGTTCGCATCAAAGACACGGCGGGAGGTTCAAGAAAATTCTATCAAGATCATTTAATGAACTTTCTTCTCTGTCGAGGTGCGATAACATGGCGTCGGATACTTTTACGTTTATACATAGAATTCTGTGCCAAACACAATGGACTGGGCGTAATTTATTCATGGATTCATATTTCACTTCTCGTGCTATTCGACAAAGGTGTGATTCTCTGAACTGGAATACATTTTGTGCAGTGTATGCCAGGAGCGTGAGTATTCGTAGAAATAAAAGAAAGGATTCCGTAACTGGTCCAAGGTAACCAGACTGCGATGCCATGTATAAATATCGAAGGGAACTCGACGACGTTCTCAGATGCAGTACAACACGTGTATGGTTTACCGACTGTTACCAATAGAAGAAAAGTAATATTAGAATATGAATATACATATCACATCTCTTTGTGGATTGGCATTATGACATTAGAAAATTATTATAATTATTCTGTATGATATGTTTTTTTTTTCTACATCGAACTGTCAGATTATCCAATACACAGATTTGAGAGTTGATTTTTCTGTCATTCACTCGTGGACCAGTGAAACGAAGTGAAAGGCTTTTGAGATAATCGATAGTGTAGTAACATTTATATAAATCGATTTATTACTAGCATTTCGAATATCGTACATATCACTAGGTATCTAGTGACTTTTTAGATGAGCAACAACGCACCTGTTGTCTACTGGAAATTCATTCATAAATTCATCAGCAACATATCAGTCCTTCCCTCGGGGCTTTATAGATGCGAATTTATAGCAAGATGATTTTGCAAATTGTATATTACGTCATGATCCGTCAATGACAGACACTGACTGCCAAAATTTTACTTGGGGCATATTGTAGTATGTTCGTACTTATTTCCTTGACCTATAGCCACAAGCCTTTGGTCTCTTACGAGAATAATTGTACCTGTGCAAATACTCGTATCGTTACAATTCAATTTAAAGTCAATCAAAGTCCTTTGTAATTTGTATCAATCGTACCTTGAACTATTCTACATGTATCCCCGGCACCTGCGTCAACATTATGTTATTGACTTACAGTAATTTTAAATACAGCTAAATTTTTGAAAATTTTATTTTTCCTATTGAATGATTTTACAAATTACGAAATATTATTAATTAGCAAATCTGCAGTGTCAGTATTCTCGCTGACTGTCTCAAATCATTTTTACGTAAGGTTAAGTGTATACAAAGATAATTATTGTTGGATTAAATTGTAATTATAATTTAATCATAAAATTATAACTATATACTCATTGACATACGTAATAGTAGAAAATACATTTTTATGATATATATCATTTTTAATTCGATACAATGACAATGTTGTACTGACTAACTTTGATCTGAGATCTAGAATAAGGTGTAGCAGCATGATTTTCATTATACGATGCCTAATGAAACTAGTGGGCACATAATTTCATCAGTTATTTTACAGTCTCAGACGTAATCGCAAATACCGAGTTGTGGCTGCACAACGCGACGGAGGATTGCAACACGAATGTTATTGTTGAACTATAGGTAGATTTTGTTCTCGTATTTGTCTTCGGGCGATTATAGGAACGGGCTCTCATTAAATCAAATTTACTAGAGTACACGAACAATGTTTATTGTTAAGAATTGTCGGTGGATTCAAAAAATTTATTTTATTGGTTCTTAGTTGCATGTACAATATAGAAATTTCTTGTTTGATTTTTATGAAATTTTATGTCACAGATATGGAGTATAATTACGCCAAAGATAACGAGCTCCACTTTGCCAATATCTGCACTTTTTTAATTTTTTTTTTAATATCTTTTATTGGTCTTTATTGGCACGACATTCGTACGATACGCGTATGTGGTTGATGGTAAAAATTGTTTAACTAATTTTAGATTTTTCTTTCTTCTTTTTTATGTTCCAAAGTAATACCGTCTATATAGCATGGAAACTATAGCATAATACTATGCCCTCAGATATTGCATTTTGATTGAGATATTCTTCTTTTCGTAATTAAAAAAATCTGAAAGACTTATTTTTAGGGTGAATCAACCGAATGATTTATCGGTGGCTAAAAATTTGAAACTTTCTTGCTACTGGTGTTATGGAATAGGGGAAGAACATGGTGACGCGTTAAATATTGATATCACAAAAAAGGTCTGCACTTTACAATACTACGTTAATTTATCAGCAGTCTCGTAACATGAACCGATGTTCAATGTAAGTAGTCAAAGAGTTTTATAGGGCGTCATTGTAAGTTATCAGAGCTAACAGGCAGTACCGTCAAGTTGCGTAACGTTACGTTCATTAATCTTCGTCTCATGGATATTTTCATTATACCAAATTTTGAAGGTCCGCGTAGATACAGCTAAGGTGTTTTGTTAAATTTCCAACAAAATGTAGGAGAGTAATGTTTGGAGCTATGGTAGGCGTATTATTATCATTTTCGAAAAAAAGTGCAGAGAACGCAGGAAAGGAAACTGTTAACGAATAAAAATGGGTGATAATTTTTAAATTATGTTTGCGCAATTCCCGAGTCCGCATATATCAAGAAAATTATTTTTGCTGATATAACAGCGCACGTTTCAAAATGTACTTGGAGTGAAAAGTTACGGTCTTATTTTTTTGCACGTATCTCAATGCCTACTTAAGAAAAGATTTGCTACGCCGGTGAGATATGCAAATCTTATTTGCATCAATTTCGAAACGTTCAAGAAATCATGTAGCCCCCTTCACTGTAGTCTGGTAGATTTCGATTCGAAAGGACTTTTTTTCGCGACTCACTGGACACATTAAGTTCACGATCTCGATATTCCCTTTCGCGGATTATCGTCTCGTCAATTGTCAGCTTTAATTGCAGCAGCGTTGTGGAACGATAATCGTGCTGATTATGTGTCGGATAAAGCTTTTAAAATTGATGAGCGCATTTGAGACTTAATCGTCTTACGCAGTTTCAAAAGTCGTTGAATTTGGGCATAATAATCCTATCACCCATACAATCGTTGAAAAGCAAAGATCAAAATATTTAATACATTTTTTTTTCAAAAATTTTTGTTCCTCAAAATTTAAAAGATTTCTTACTTACGTAATAAATGTATAAACAGTAGACGTGCATAATTGAGAGAGTCGAAAGCATTTGCTTTGCAAATTGGAACTACTTGCATTCGTCACGGTGTCAGACAAGCTTTGTCATATTGACTGTATAAAATATAAGTATTATATAATCTATGCGTATCGATTAAGCTGAATATTTTAATTGAAAACTGGTTTAAGGAATATAGAGTAGCTACTCCGATATGAATCTAATCATTAGACAATAGAAATATTATTAAAAATAACCAGGAGTAGAAATTCTATCAAAAATGCATATGACTTCTCGATTATGCACCCACAGTGCTATTCAAGGCAATCTGGAATCGAACTCTCCCCAAAAAGCAATGATGTTCGACAACGACAAAAGTATGATGGGTGGGGTCATCATCGTGCCAGTTTGGGAGTGACAATCATATAAAAGAGAAAAAGTCCCTCCTGGTCTTCATAACCAGATCGTCCACCTAAGTAAAGACATTTAAGAAATCATGATTTCGATGGTAAGTTTCGTTAGATAGACGTACCAATAAAAACATTAATTCAACATAATTATATAACTAAGGTCTAATTAAAATACCCTATTGATTTCCATAGATAGATCAGTCAATAAAAACTGAACTAATCAAATAAACTCTATTTCTGTTACAGTTCATAATATTGGCTACAGCTGTGACTATATCTCAAGCTGGCGTGATAAGTCCCAATATCGGTCCCATAACCTACTCATCCATCCCTGCCGCATCCTACTCAAGTCTTTCCAGACCCATAATAAAGTCCAACTATGCATCTCCTTATAGGCACCCAGTGACTCCAGCTGTCGCCACCTACTCCTCAGCACCAGCTGTATCCTACTCATCCGTTTCAGCACCCGTAAAAGGATACTCCAGTCCTTATTCCAGTTCAGCTTTAAGTTACACTACCAAATACGCCGGCCCTTATACCTATTCGACTTCACCCCTGAGTTACTCAGCCACCAACTATCACGGCTCAGCAATTGCTGCCTACTCGTCTGCTCCAGCCGTGTCCTATTCTACTGTGTCTGCTCCAGCAGTGAAAACCAACTATGCCAGCCCTCACACATACGCCAATTCACCGGTTGCCTACTCTACAAAAATTAGCAATCCAGCTGTTGTCACTTACGCTACTGGACCAACTGTATCGTACTCCAGGGTGCCGTCTACTGTTTTCAAAACTGCATACTCCAGTCCTTACAGCAATTACGGCAGTGTACCGCTTTCCTATGCTACCAAGACGATGTATGCTGCTCCGACTGTTGCTGCATATTCTTCAGCTTCTCCTTTGACCTACTCATCACTCTCTACGCCTTTGGTAAGAAGTGCATACACTGTGCCAAGTCTTGGATATAATGTGGCCTCTGCTGCTGCACCCTTGGAGTATTCTGGACACACTACATTCAGTGGGCTGGGTACCAGCTACGCTTGGTAAAATTTCACTGGTATTATCTTGACAGTTTCTAAACAGTGGAGAGAACGGAAGATTAAAAGGGCTCGGGATGATGGAGTGTTTTGCTGTTATGGTTCGATAATAGGTCTGAGATTGTGTGTCAAGAACTTTTTTGTAAATATACATGCTTTCGGGTAAGTGTGAGGATTTTTTTATTGAAATAAATAAAGGTGTCTAATTGTAACGAGTTTGACTTTTAGTCTAATTTAGTCTGATATACTTGTTTGAAAATAATTTTAAAAATATTATTTTATTTGGATAATTTAAGTATCGGTGATAATTTTAATGGAAAAAGATTTTGGGGCATTCGTTATTATTTAACGCGAAAACTCGTACAGTTTTATTTATATCATTTTACATAGTTTGATAACAGTAACAAAGTATATTGAACACTTCTTTGACGTAATCAATTCAGTATTGTCAAATCTAACAGTTGACAATACTGTTGCAATAAATACAAAGCGTAAATTATATAATTATTATGGATCAAAATAAGATCGGATATGAAAAATGATATCAGTCAAAAATGTCCATTACTACCTAATCTTGTAATGGTGCTCTTAAAGATCTCGAATGTCACATTAATTTCTTGGTGGATCTTCACTTTCTATGTACACGGTTCATTAAATTGTAACTTCCATCGTTAATCATTCTGATCAAAAATCAAATTTGTATCCGTTTCCATTAACTTTTACATGAGCAACAGAAGGTGCCGCCGAATAAGCAATACCAAGTAAATTCTGCTGGTGTTGTTGCTGTTGCTGCTCTTGCTGCTGTTGTTGCTGAAGTTGAACTTGTTCCGGTATCTGCATCAATATTTAAATCCAATTCATATTAATTTTTATCAGTTTCAATTACTCTGTATTCCAAATCATTGATTTTTCTTCACCTGATTAGCAGCTGCCTGATTTTGCCTGAAAGCAAAAAGTTGAGCAAGTTGCGACTGATATGCTGCGGTAGCAGGGTTTTGTTGTTGTTGCTGATATTGTTGGAGCTGCTGAATTTGTTGAAGATACGCCAAAGCTGAAGCCTGGTCATAAGGCGCCTGATAAGAAACAGCTACCGGAGCTGGTGCTGGTGCGGCCGCATAAGTTGTACCGACAGGACCAGCAGGGATGTAACCTGAAAAAGGAAAATCTTATTTATAACATAAGCACGATTGACGATGTCTGATCTGAAAATCCATCATAACGAAATGTATACCTAAACCAGGATTTCGGTAAGCAAGAGCGTGAGCTACATTGGGAAATACTCTTTGGGCTAAATGTGGATTTCCAATGCTGGAACTGAAAGCTTGATGAGAACTGGGACCGTTGAATGCGTATGACGTTTGAGTTAGACCAGGTCGAACGAAACTGAATGATGCATGTTGCTCCGGGCCACCCAGTACATTTGAGGGCCTAATACCATGTACCGGTGGCTCTGCCAAAACCAGCTGGCATGAGAGGATACAAATAAGAATATGTTTCTGTAAAGAAAAAATTTTTAAATTACTTTGATTGAAGTATATGGCATAAAAAGTTATAACGTACTAGCTCGAAAATGTTTGAGGTACAAAAAGCTTTCGTTCCTTTGAAAATTAAATTTCAACTAAACTTACACTCGTACACCAATTATTTTATCCATGTTATTTCAACCGTGACGAAATTTTACAAAGTTTTTAGCATTCCTTTAAGAAGGAACTTCAAGAACTTGAAAGATTTATATGTAATTGAGATACTACATTGAAAATACATAATGAAACTTTTTACCAATTTTCCAAGTACTCTCGCAACTCGTGCAGAAAGCACGAATAAAACAAAGTTGTTTGTTGCCTGTTCGGCTATTATTCTAAGAAAGTAAGTAAATCCGATACTTGAGCAAATCAAGGCAAACTTAAACCAACGTCGTTGCGATAAAAATGAAACACGTGAAACTTCTGTTTCAAACGAATTCTGCTGTAGCTCTCGTGGACATTACTTGTTATTGGATGCTACTTTGCTAATTCACTAATTCAAAGGAAAGCCACTCGATTCCTTTTTACATAGGTATATCTGGCAAGCCCTTTAATATACAGAATCTCATTAAGATTCACTAATTAATTTAATTACATCACTTAAGTAACTTCGAGCGATAGGTTTAATATTCACCAAATTCAAGTTTCTGTGGCAAAATACAATTTATTTAATAATTTCACTTTACCATGCTATGCTATAAAATATTGATATTCATAAAGATAAATATTATTTTTTATATGATTTGACATTACAAACGCACAAATTGTAGCTTCACACTATATCACACCAATCAAATCACTCACCAGCATCTTGCAAGCAGCACGCGCGAAAAGAATCAATAAGATGTAGTATATAAATGAAAGACTTGTCACGGACTAAAATCAAGACGATAGTCCGACTTCTGATTCTACTGTGGGGCGCTATATACCACGGAAACGATCAATTCGATACGTGAGGTGCATCGTGTATGCCCCTTGTCAAGAAAGATACTTTCCCTCGGTATGAACGAAGAATCCTAATCATTCAAATCGAAGAAAATCTTTGATTTCTTACGATGGAAAATATCTTCTAATATTGCTCGTGACAAGATCTACGAAATGAAGTCTGAAACGTCTGTTCGTCAATAGTAGGACAAATGAAGTTAGATTTATGACTTTCTGTTTATTTACTAATTTTATATTGCTCTCGTATAACGACGCCATTGTTGTCTATGATTCCAATATTTCTGTATTTATGCTAATGTCGTTAGGCCGCATGTAAAATTTGTCTTACAGCAAGGAAACGTAGTCAGCGATATTATTAGAAGAGCTGACGTTGCTATTCGTTAATTTTATTCCTTCGTAAATCACCGGTAGTATTGTATATATTCGTAAATGCCAATGAATTTTATTTATCGAAATTTACAATTTAATCGAATCGATGTTATAATAAAAAATAAGGATTTGCAAATCGTTGAGAGGACCACTTTGGTAGTGACCTGGATCGTTTGCAAATGTAATTAGCAATGAAAGCTACTTTCCGTATTCCTAATGTGGAAGCCGGATCACCTTCTAGCTATTAATTGTAATCCAAACGATTCACCTGGAATATCAATTAACTTTTCTCGTCTTGGGAACGTGATCGGTAGTGACGTCAGGGTACGGTCGATAAGTGATACGAGGAAGAAAAAGCTTTGAGACTGTAGAAACGTTACAGTCAGTTTATCTATACGTGATTTGAATACTTTGCCACGTGGCTTGGAGTTTGGTAATGTTATAAATTAACGGAAATTTGAATAACAGAAAGATCGCTCGACGTCATTTTCGGCTAGTCTTACTTTTAACAAGTGGAAGTAGGTATCACAGGAAGTTTTCGAGATTTTCTTTTAATTAAAAATTTTTTTTATTCGTAATTATTATTTTATATATTTCAACCGATTACGATCGCTTTCGCACAAATCTAACCATACGACAGGTTGGTCAAATTGATAGATAAGAAAAATACAAAAATTCTTTAAAAAATGTATAATAGTCATTTCTATACGAGTCTCATTACCTGAACAAATTAAATTAAATTTAACTCGATACCGTTCACTTTATATTTTTGTATCTCAATTCATGTGACTGACAAGCATTTCACATGGCACGTTAATTTGTGATGGGTTCAAAGGATTTTGCAAATGAAAAAGGGTAGAGCACCAAGTACCATTTGCCTTGCAAATTTTAAATCAGCCTGTTGAAATGGTCCAAACGAGACGTCTGGAATGGAGTTTGTTATCACGAACATCAACTTATCAATTATCTACGCTCTTAATCATAGCTTAAAAAATCGGCTCTTTTGTCAGTACTAACAGTTTCTGTATCCTTTGAAGGCACGCTTTGTAGATACTATTCTCTTTGATTGTTTATAAGTTAAGCTTCCATCAAAAGACTCCGTCAAGCTTCCTCCTTACAACTTCCCGTTTTCCGATAATGCACAGTCTTGATAACGACTATGGCATTATTATCACAAAATAGGTTTATGGCATCCTGTATGTCCCTAAGTCCTTTTATGTCTATATACATACTCCTAAAACAAAATTAGCTCAATATTTTTATTTTTTTAATAACAATTAAATTTTGTCATTTACAATTGAATTTTACTCGCTTCATTTGGGACATTAAATATTAATTAATGATACGTGCTTGATTAATCGCCATGAGTAGTCATTCGGTCTGAAAAGCTATCTTGATGGAAATCTATTGACGACATCACAATTTTTGCAAGCTTGACTTTAAGATTTAACTGTGAATCAGGAACGTGATTAATCTCATCGACTGTCAGCTGATTCCAATTATTATTAATGTCTTTTAGTTTTTGACTTGTCGACAATATATACATAGCACTTTAATAAACTTTGTGGACCATATGGTCCTTATAAATCAGCAGCATCGATTACTCGATAATGATGAAAATTTTGTGGGTATAAATCTGGAACGAAAAATTTTGAAACAATGCCAAAATACAGATATGTGTGTGCTTATAGAATTTTCATGTTCAATAGAGTATGCATTTTGAATAATAAAAATATAATGTCCAATTTTATATCAGTAATGTTCTTTTTGTACATTTGACAAAATCGTTACTCGATAGATATATTTTCAAGATCTTTTCGCTTCGTCAAAAGAAATGATCGTTCTTTAACAATTACGTATTCAATGTACGTTCAGCGAAAACGAAGAAAGGAGGTAGTGTGCGCCTCATCCAAGCAGCGAGGCAGAATCAGATGATCAAAGGTTCGCGTTGTTGACTTTAAGTATTGTCCTCTGTAATGGTAGATCGAAAAATTCTGTAGTTGACAAAGGGAGCAAGGATGCATAGATTATGTAAGATCTTTTCTGTACAGGTCCAGAAAGCTTTTTACTTCATTATTCGTTTCAATGACTGTAAACCATGATTCTCGTGTGGCCTTTATAGTAATGAACAAAAAGAAGGTCCTACATACCCAGTAACAAGGAAAGAAAATAAACGCGAAAAATTCAATTCTGGTAAAAAAATCATGAGAAAGAGATAAAGATTTCTTAAGAGAGCTTATCTTTATTATATTATACAGATATAAATACCATATCTTAATCACGTTTCTCATTAAGTTACCAGGGAACAATTATACAATTATCACGTTTCAGCATGTCTCCTTTATAACTAATCTGTCACAGTAAGGGTGTTTCACTAAATCTGTATCCCTGGAAGCTGGGAGTTTCTGGCATTGAAAAAATTAAGTCCCCAAATCACCTTTCTATTTTCCAACTCCGAAGGCAACCTTTCACACCCTGTGGCGTGCAAAATATTTTCCTGGAAAAATCACATCGAGAATCATTCGCATCTACACTCCGGTAAGCCAGGAGCAAAGGACCCTTTCGGGGAACAAGTTGGTGAGACAGATTCTCACTAGGTTCTAGTGTTCAGAAGGAATATTTGTGCAATTTTCAAAAGATAGACCTACGTCTTACACCTACACGTTTTCTTTTTAAGCTAAAATAGAACATTGCCCTTTGGTGATTTGGATGTGAAAAGCAAGAGAATTAAAGAAACGATAGGGGATCGTGAAAGAGTAAATGTCCAAATGACTGATGCCCAATATTTTCTCTTCATGCTCGATTTCGTACACCCTGTATACAGTTGGGGTGCGAAATGGAATGAGAAAGTGAGTCGAAGCAGCGGGTGATAAACGACACACCCTACTCGGCTTAGGAATCGTAGAAATGTTATTATTAAGCCACTCTTAAGATTGGTAAGGTTCTTGTGAGACCTCGGAGTATATACAGGGTTATTCGTGGCAAATGCATCAGCTGAAATTGGCCCTGTGATTTCATGAATTAGACCTGGATGGTATCGTTAAATAAATGAATATTGACGTCATTCATAATATTGCTAAGATCGTGAATGTCATATTCTTTCATTTTTTTAACAAGGCCACACTGCTTCGATTAACAACATTTTTCAATCGCATCCAATCTCAGCTGGTGCATTTGGCGTCAATAACCCTGTATACACTCCAAACTCACACAAATCTTATCAATCTTAAGAGTGTATCGGCTGTTGTACGTTTGCGATTTGCGGTAAAACGGTGTACGAATTTCAAAATATGATGTGACAATCAATGAATATTTTTTATTGTTCGTCGATTTCGTATATTCATATTGTTCGTTTAACATCCGTTTGCGAATAAAAAGTTATCATTGTCACTTCAGATGATAACGAAAAAAGTTAAATGCAAAAGTCACATTCCACGTGGCTTTTCGTGAACATATAAATATTTGTAAAATATCGATATAGGAAAATGTTTATGAGAAGATGCTCGAAGATTCGAATGGAATTTAATCACAGTGGGCTGACATTTCTACGGATCGTATAATTAACGTTTAATTAATTAACAATTTGTCAAGCTGTCGTCCCACGTCGTACTGCAGAGCCACAGAGAAATCTCGAACGTAGCCTCAGTAGGTATGTCAACTGAATACAATCTCAAATCTCAGAATTACTGGAAACCATAATTGAGCGAGTTTCAGAAACTATATAATGAATATCTGTTTGATGAGTATATCTGGTACCTATATGTGTAACAGTTTGAATAGCGACGCGCGACTATGAATAAAAGCAATTTAATGAAATTAAATCGAAGCATACAAAGATACACAATGCAATTAGCTACGGTACCAGATAACATTATGAAAATCAAGGTAAGCATCATAGTATAATGATTAAACGAATTGTAGCACAAAAATAATATTTAAAAGGAAAAATAAATAGAATTGAAAAAATCCATTGAGGAATTTTCGTTGAATTTAACTACGTCGAGTAAGTGTATTGAAATAATATTATACAACATATATCTATATCGATATGATATAACCGATTAAATTATAAATTAATGTTTTGTTAATGAAGATAAAAAATTTAATAATGACTACATCAGTGTACCGTGCAAGAATGATCCTCAGGACAAAATATATAGAATTAAAAGACCCGTTCGGAAAGTTCTTTTGAATTGTACCATTGGGAATAAGAGTGAGCGAACGTGTGCGCCTTATGGAGTTAGTAGATATAGCTGAGAGAAAGGGTCTCATCCCTTGTCTTGTGACCCCTAGAGAATAATCGTATTATTTGAGAAAATGCAATCTACTCTTCCACCACTAGCGTTTCGCTCATGAACGACAGAGGATGGAAGGAAGAATGGCGAGGGGTGAAATGCGAAGTGCCAAAGTGTTTCAAGTGAAAGAAAAAAGATGAAAGTGATAAAGAACAAAAAAAATTAAACTTATTTGAATTTAAGAGATTGCTACATACCGCCCCAGAATTAAAATGCGAATTTGATCTTTTTCTCAGTTGCCAGTTTTATTTCCATTTTGTCGTTTCTTTTCTTCGACATCTTTAATTACTTTAAAATCCACGCTCTTCGTTGGTAAATACTATTAGGATGTCCCATAAGTTTTTTTCCTTCTTTCTAATATGAAAAGAATACACAATATTTACTGTTTAAGATATTGTTCATTTTGTTATATAAGAACCCTTTCGCTCTATTATTTTTTTCCATCTCTCAGGAAGCCTCAGTATGCATTCTTTCCAAAATTTTTGTATTTTGGACAAGAAATAATCCTGGAGATCCATATCCGTCATTTTTGGGCGGCCGCTGCGGTCTTCATCTTCCAGATTAAAATTTCCTTCTCTAAATCTTTTAAACCAATTGCGAACGGTTGTAATAGTTATAGCACTATCCCCGTACATGGTACAAATCTCGTCAACAGTATTCTTTACACTATCGCCTTTTTTGAAACATTGAAGCATAACATGCCGCAAATGTCGCCTTTCGCTACCCATGTTTAACGCTGTGGATAAAAGTTTTAAAAGAGACCGTGGCTCAAACGAAACGTACTGTAAAAAAGCTCTGGGACGACTGAAAACGATGACATAGACGTCTAATAGATAGGCCTGCATGTTTACATAAGCAGAGCCAGATAAGGCCATTCATAGCGCAAAGAGCAAGAAGCTTTTGGGATATCTCAATATAACTTTCGTTTATTTTTCGCAATGTTAGACACGTTTTGTAATTAGTATCATAAAGTCTGGACTGTTCAAATTTTTGTATGTACTTGGTTAATTGCAAATTGTTGAAATTAAAAAAAAATTGTCTTCCTTTAGTCTTCACAAAGTGTCATCAAGTCAATTTCAACCTTTCCTTCAACCGCTTCTGCGTTGATTTTTTATATGTGACGGCTGCATACGACCAGATTCTCATTCTAATTTAATTTCATACTTAAAAAAAATCATAGATGAATTTTTGTATTGAAAGTTATGCGAATGATAGTTCACGTGCGAATAAATTTTGTAACAGTTTTAGCAAATCATTCATTTGAAATAATCTTTGTGTAAATACAGCACGTGCTAACACTTTGCCTGAAAGCCATAATGGTAATTCCATTTGCTGTGATCGGTAAAACCAAATTCAGTGTTGTGTACCAAATACCTCGCTATTTATTCGCATTGTTTTCCATTAAAACGGTTTCTCCACAGAACAGATAAAAGAAGCATACTTTGAATTTCAACGAGGTCTCTATGGACCTGCTAGTCGTTATGGTATCCCTGTTGTTCTAAACAAAGAATATTTTTCATATTTCATAAATTCCAAAAAAATCATAACAAATACAATTTATCTTGCTTTTATTTTTTTCTCTACTATTATTATTAAGTCTTTAAGGATCACTCGATCCAACGCATTAATAAAATGCTGTTCTCTCTTTTTCTCTCCACTACATATCAAATTACATCACTCAATGACAATTTGATATAGCTTATTGCATATCGTTCAAGTAACTTCGAATAAAAATTCGCAAAAATTAGTTTTTTAAATTGAGTCAATATCTTCAAGATAGTTTGCCATATATTATTCATGCTTTTAATTCGATACCTTATAAACGCAATTTCCTCATATTTTCTCAAAATTCCCTTTCAGACTGTCTGAAAGATAAAGCTTCTGTATCAACAGTCAAGTCAAATCAATGTGACTGTTTCTCCTTGGACTAAGAATCATACCTTGCAATAACAGAGAGAATATTGTTAGCCAAGTATATCTAAGATTTCATAGCACTCTTGGCCATTCAACTACGTGACTCAAACGGGACACATAATGGTGGAGAGGGTTTGCTCCCGTAATATGCCCAGTAACGAGGAGCTACCATAAACTACATACGTATATACGAAAAAGGTAAAGGAGATGAACCATGTCGTTAGAAATTCTTTATGTAGACTTTAATATTACAAAGGAACGAAAGAAATATCAAAGAAACATATGTTTCTACGTATACCTGAATTCACCACAAACATCGTCAAAATGTTAAATTACGAACGCCTTTATGAAAGTCAAAACGAGTTAAAGCATTGAATTGCCTCGACGGAACCTGAGAATGCTAACTGCTGGTTAGTTAATTGAACGTCAACTGTGACGTGTTAATCCGTACCGGAATGTTTGGTTACTTTATAAAGGCAGGTATTTGCCAGGAAAGCAACTAAATATTCCGTTTCCAATTCATCAGAATGTATACTCGATCCAATGAGGATTTGTCGCTTCTCAATATTTAGCTGGAATGTATGGCTTTTATTGAAATGACATGCCTTTGATAACAATAGAATGGAATTTCGCCTATGAGACTTCATAGGAATTTAATTTCCTGTAAATGAGATGCACGTATATATCTTCTTATTAGAAAAAATTGGCTAATGAATACGTTAGTAAAAATACTTTCCAAGAATCAACAGTTTTTTTCTGCAACTAAATATTTTTTGTTTTGCCTTTCCTTTCTCATTTCACTACGGATTTCACTTACTCTAGGCATTTTCATCAGTTCACCTACTATAACACTGATTAGACTCGACTCATTTTCTATTATACATATTGCATGGGGTTTTCTTAATATTTTCAGAAAAACTAATATTCTGTTTCACTGGATTTTTTGAAATATTTAAATAATTCCATGCAAATTGTGTTTCAGCTTCCTGAACTCTGGTAAATCGGAAATTGAATCATTGACTATATGATCGCATGGACGATGATCATTATTTATGAGACATGAATAAGTCAGTTTTTTTGTAACATCTCTTCTACGTTACAGTATATGTATATTCATACATGTACTGTATATATGAAGCATGGAAGTTAATACGATGGATCTTTTGTACAGGCGATTTCAAAGGAAAAATATCGAAGATGATGACTTGCTGAGTTTCTCCTAAGTCCTTACATCTTTTCTTTTTATTGAATACAGAAAACTATTTACAAATAGGTTACAACGACTAAGCACGTTAAACGTATGTTTCTTAAAATTATTTTCACGTTGTGCTTAATAAGCCTTAATATAACAAATGCATACAAGGTAATTATAGGTTATTTTGTTATACATTAATTATTAAGCACGATGCGACAATGACCACTTTTACCTAATATACAAAAATATACAGTTGCACGTATCTTATAATAGTGTATACGTATCTTAAAGGGGCTCAATGATATATTAATACATTAAACATTTTAATATTTATATCTGATTTTTCGGAAATAGACAAACTTGGAATGTATTTAAAGTTGCAAAAAAAAGGAAATTATCAAAATTGTATTAAAAAGTAATAAAAAAATTAATTGATTACATATAAGTAAATATTTGTTAAAAATGGAAACGTTTACCAAAAAGCGACGCTACGAAATTACAATGGGCTCAGACATTCGTCGTCACCTTATGGTAAATTCCAAAAAAATTGTGTCAAAGAAGTGAATAAGATATTTAATTGAAAAATAAATAAAATCATCACGGATTATCACCGAAGTTGTGAGCATCTGATTGGTCGAATTAATTTTATTATACAGATAATTATCGTGTGTCATTCATTGTAGGTACATATATGTATAGACAGTTATTTCGTTTTTTTAAATATTTTACACCCACGATTAATTATGTTTAATTAACAATCATTTCGACATAATACTTACGCAATAAGACTTAAGTGTTATAATGTATTAACGCTATAAGCGACATTGTTTATGTACGTATATGTTTTAAGTTCCATTAATTTATATCTAAACCATTCATTAATTTGTCGGATTTTTTTTAATAGACATCACAATTGTCTTTCATTAGTGACCTTATTAATAATGTTATAAAAAGGATCACTGTAATTTTATTAAATGGGATATAATGCCCATGCATTATTGTACAATCGCTAATTACACTCAAATACAATTTTGTTTTCTAAATTAATGGTGGGTAGTAGACATACGTTTCAGAATCCATCTGTATCTATGAACCCTTAGTTAGCTACCTCATAACTTTCCACTAAATCTAATTTAAATATATTGCAGCATATTTGGTTTTTATGCTTTACTGAGAAAATTATTGGTAACAGATGTATATACATCGAATATCAAATTGTACATGATATTTATTAATATTCAACATTAAAAAGAAATAATGTTAATTTTAAAGCCAGAAAGAAAAACTTATACATATTGTCTAAATCTATTTGTACCTGTTCCCTTTGCGTGACACTTCTTTCAGGCTTTTTAAATACAGCTAAAAAATTAAAAATAAAAATTAGACGCTCATATAGATTGTGAATGGAGAAATTTAGATGGAAAGATTTCGAAGAAAAAACTAATTTTGACATATCCGAGCATCGGTTTGTACCTTGGCTTTCAAAATTTTCGAAATGTCAATCACGAAGCGCACAACTTTTTGCAAATGAAAGAATTATGCTATTCGAGAAATCTTTAAGTGTACTTTTGAAAAATCCTCCATAACTAAGATATTACTCAATCCCAACTTGATAAGTTGTTGATAGAAGATAAATTTAATTAATTAATTGAAGTAAATAGCTAACAAATATACGATACGAACGATACGAACTATGTTTCATATCGGTTTACATCTACTTTTCAAAATATATCCGTAACACGTGGTACAGTGTTACGGATATCAAACATGAGACTTTCAAAGGTTTTATTTTCCGCACGGATTACGAAAAATATGCGGTTTATAGTTTAGCCACTTTTCGACTTGTGAACAGTTTTTTAGGGGACTAAAAGTAATAGCGAAAGTATTTTACCGTTTCAAAAACGTTGTTATGAGTTGTTCACTCGGCAGCCTCTCTTTTTTCATTTTCCATTGATTAAAACAAATTTAATTGAATACGCAGTTGACGATGAAACGAGGACGAAATAAATAAGTTAATGAAAATATAACAAAGCACGAAAACCAATTATTAGTGGATAACTAGTTGCAGTACAGAATAATATTATTACCCTTAAATTGTATAGATAAAAAGTATATATAAAAATTATAAAAAAGTGTTATCACAAAATAATATGTAACGCCTCACTATCTCGATAATAATATTTCATCTATACGTATAGCAATTCGCGTTTGAGCAACCATCCATGGAGGACGACAATTTTTGAATCGCCGTCCACTTCGAACTTAACGATCCTCTAATGTCTATATGCTTAATGTATATAATTAGCGAGTAACATTAAAAAAATGAAAAGATTTGACTGCGATCGTACGAGGGTTGACACTTTCCCTTCAAACTTCATCGAGCGAACCAATCACGTATCCCCATTTTCGAGGGATGAATCAAAAGTTCCATGCGGTCTTGTATAACCGTTCCAATATATTATGGAGTTAACTTTAGCATCCCAAAAGACAGGACTCCTTTTGAATGAATGATATTATTTGACAACTGCCTCAATAATAACATCTCATTTCAATTCAAGTGGTACATCGCGTTCTGGATAAAATGGAAGCTCAAGGTTCACTGAAAAATTCTCGACAAGAAACATCGTAAAATATGTAAGTGTATTCCTTCGTAGAATTTATATTTCCCGCGTTCTACGAACCTGCCTGTAAATCGGTACATATTAATTTGCAGTAGGTATTACTGGGCTTGAATGAAACAAGAACGGCAAAAGTTGCACGTGATGCACAAGAATTGGAATGTTCATTGACAAATTTTTTATTAGCATCAATGTAGGATCGTTCACGTTTTTTTTTTTGTATTACCTGGATAAAAGCTCACTGTATCAGAATGACTCTGTTGGGTGTCAAATCGGGACTGTGAAGACTAGCACTACCCCTTGAACTTCCACCTCCGCCATTACTTCCGGTGACACTTTCGGTTCTGGCATGTTGCGTATAAGCAACGTTTGTTAAACCCCCAGGTCGACGAGGTGTACGTCTAGCTGCCATTCGCACCCCATCCTCGCAGGCTCGTGTCAGACGTCTGTTGGAAAATCGAAAGTAACCGCGTAATCTTTCTTTAGCTGATCTGAAACATGAAAAAAGACAAATTTTCTTTATTCAAATATATTTTTCAGAACCTTTTTCGAAAATTACTTTTCAAAATCATCTCCCCTTAAATTATTTCGTTCATCGATAAATATAAATATATCCCAAGAAATTTTTCCAAGGACGAAACACGAGTTCGCCAGGTTATCCATAAAATATCTTGTCGTCAAGCTATTTTGAAGAGGGTCGAAAGTATCCCAACCGGGGGATGATCTTGAGGGTGCAAATTAGGTTCTAGATGGGGGGTGTGACTCAACAGCTACTTACTCAAATCCAATAAGGTATTGATCGAGATGCTGTATAGATTCATCGATCGGTCTCATTATCCATATAATTGAGAATCATTAATTATCTCATCACCTAAACAGCCTTTAATACGTAACTGGCTGAAACTGCCATTTGACATTAATCAGTACGCCATGTGATCAAGGCTATTTATATATTAACCAAATATATATTTATGTAGTATTGATAATAATCCACTCTCCAGTCTGAAGATTAGAAATATCAATGGAATTTAATTAAATTATCTAATGCCTGATGTGAGCTTAATCCTTCCTATTTTTCTTCTTAGCATAGTCCAACTAAGATGAAAAACAGGTCAGGATTTGGAGATTCGCTTCTCAATAAAAACACAAGAAAAGTGACAACCTCAAACCTTCCTGTAAAGTGATGAAAGTGGATGGATACATATAGAGAATTCTGAGAAGCTACTAGGAGGCTTACGGTTTCTGAAGGAGACGACACTTAGGTTCCTGATGATACTTAAAAACTTATCCATCTTACTTTGCAGGAAAGCCTTCGTATCTGTTTTTCGTGCGTTCAACGTTCCTGGAGATATTGCAGGGTGCTTTTTTATTTCAAAACGATGATAAGATACGTCCAGGTGCGTTGGAAAACCCCGTATTTCTTTTTATCAAGTATCAACGAGAGGACGATAAAAATACAAGGTTTCAGGAATAACATTTTTTTCCGATACCGAATACAGTAACGTGGAATATTCGGTATGATAAGAATTACAACCCTCTTTGTAATTACTGAATACACATAAAAATAAATATATACAACGTACATTATTTTAGAAGGGAAATTTAAGTTCACGCTATAAAAATTTAAGCCAATGAATTTTACATCTTTCTTGCATAAAATTAACTAATATTGCTAAGAATACGGTTACTCGCCCTTTATATGGAGGTTAAAGACTCTTGGTAATACGTCAGCTTTATGAAGGATTTAACTGTAGTTACAGATATATTTATTATATAAATGAAAATTAACGTTATTTTGATAAAATAACAATTGCTACAAAAACTTCCTTCAATCTTAAAAATCTCGGATAAAAATTTTTAGATACGTACTTGACTACTGGCAGATTTGGACTTTTTTCTCAAGTCTGCAAACTGTTGGAGTTACGTTTACTCATGTGAATTAACATTGCAAGAGCTAAGGTTTTGTTCACAAAAGTAAATATAAATGTCTTCTTTTTTGTTTGAACGCGGAAACCGCTCGGGAAAATAATGTTATTTATCTTTACTAGGTACACGCAGGATTAAATTATGTACTCTGAATACAAGTGTTATTTCTATGGATGGCTCATGATTAATGTAAAACATTAATCAAACTACGTCACGAATGTAAAATGTCCTCAGATATAGTATTTCGTGTTCTGCAATGTGTATGAGAAAATTTGCAATTGTATGGATGTGTATGATTTAATATCTGGTTATACCACAATGTAGGATATATGACGTCAACATAAATATACGTGCGATATATCGAGTTTAATTCGAACGTCAATATCTACGTCATGGTATTACTCGATGCGCTTTGCTTGCGAGAAAATGATATGCAATTCGATATAAAATACGATGAAATATGAAATAAGATGAATAAATAATACTATTCATGCATTGATCAAACTTCGTAATACATATACAGGGTTATTAAGAAGTACTATATCACACATAATCAAATGGACGAACTGTAGTGGTTGGAACCTTGCACCGAATTTTGATGAATTTATTTTACCTAAAGTCACAAAAAAAAGTGTTCAAATGACTCCTCATAATGATACTCTCGCACCAGGTAAATGAATTTCTTCGTTCCTTGGGAATAATTTACTAGCTGTGAATATATTATAAAAAACATTAAATTACCATTTCATTCGGACTGTAATTTTCTCTAACAGCGAATCACCAGCTCGTTATAAAATTTGTTCGTTTGTTATCACGAACAAAAGAGGCACAATCTAATTTGGTTGAATACAACAAGTTTTTCAATAGTGATATCAAGTATTGTTACATGTTGAGTTTTATTATTTTAACACAGACAACCACTTTTTCATAAAAATTTCAAAAGGTCGTACTTTAACCAACCACTCCAACATCGCGCGTAGGTTAAAGGTTGAAGGTATAGAATGTTAGGTGGGTTTGAGCTCGTGCGATCTATAGAAATGGTTTATCCGATATACTGCGTTGCTTCTGAATTGTAATCTTGAAGGGACAAATAAAAGATATATAGGTGAGAGTATATGAGAGTGTAATGCATGGAATATCGGAAAAGGGATGAAAAATGTTAGGGAGATATATCAAAGCAATTTTCCAATAAATAATGATATTCAGACGACTATCTAAATCCGACAGTAATCCTGAAAATTTTCATTTTATTTTAATCTTTATGCAAAACTTATTTCATCTCTGGTTAATGAGGGATGAAAAATGTTCAATAATGAATTCTCCTATCATTCGCATTATTTGACAATATGAATGTGAATATATGACGTACCGAATAAAAATATATTAATAAAAAAAAACAAAAGATTACTATAATATATATTTTTTTTAATAATTTAATATAATATGTATACGTTTAATCATCAGTAATCCTAATTACTGCCAATAATGGTTTCAAACTTTGATATAGGAATCAAGTCAATATATTGTACAATACAATTGATTCGATGACAAAGCAACTTGATAAATTGATATTAGTAATTTTCAAAATCCGTTATCAAATTAAGTCATATGGCAATAGGCAATTAATCATTTAACTCATTCGCTTGGTCAGTCTGGAAACGTATATTAATCGTATAATTTATTGACATGGAGTCAAAGCTGCAAAGCATTTATGATTAATGTTACACGTCAATAGATTAATTTTCTTTATCATTTCCATCTATTTTGACGTCAAGCCAATACTGCGTATATAGTCGGAAATGGAATAACAACCAGATACAGGAAATTCAAGTATAACATACAAACTGATGAACTTGCAAATAATATCAATCGTTGAAGTAAAATTTACCGTTTTTAAAAAAATGCAGTATCTCATAAAAGATAGCTATTTTTATAAATATAATAGATCATACCAGTTTCATCGATTCAATATATATGGAAACGATATAGATGCGTTCGCTTATGGTGGATTATTCGAACTTATACTTTTTCATGACCGAGTTTCGCAATCTCAAAAAAAACGACGCTTGAGTTTTGCAAACTATACGAGCATGATATCAATAAGTTTAAGCTAAACGTTATCATGGATCATTCATTGAATTTATATAGAAAGTATAATCAGTAAAACGATAATACCGAATTAACAATAGGCAGTTCATATACTAGATATTTATTACCTGGAGGAACTCTTATGGTTCGGAGTGACTTTGGATAATTGTTTTTAAATTCCACCAGAAGATTAGATGAAAAAATTTATGAAAAACGAAAAAAAATCGCGACAATTTTATTAAGAATTATTAAGATTTCGCAACAAAGTTCCTTTGAATCATTATTTCGTATAGTCCATAAAGTGCTAACGTTATGATAACAAGGTAGCTTGATAATAATAACGATAAAACAATTTCGTAACAATTAAACAGAAACGATAAATGCATTGCTGAATATCTGTCATTCGTATTACTCGTGCATATAAATATTCCTCATGCTTTTTAATGCACTTTAAAGTTTCATCAATTAAGTGCATTATTATATTCTCACGATATTCCGCGAAATAAACAAATAACGAGTTCATTTGCAAAAGTTTTGGAATTGCTATTTAAAACAATTGATCATTTTTTCTCATGCGTTGACATTCCCAAACACTGTGCATTAACAGCGATAAAAATATTTTTCGTAACACTTTCACGAATTCGACGATTCGTTTATCATTAATTTAATAATAATGACAGACGTTTCCTTGCCGTCAACATATTTTTATTACATCAATTATGAAATTCAATATCCAGATAGTGCTACCCATACTATCGGCACACCTTTGTGTACGTATGTGTATACAAATCTACGTTAAAATACTTGCTATTCGTACCGGCATCACCCTGAAGGGTTTCGTAATTCGGCAACCGTCACCTTCCGTTACCGAGTGGTTACCGAGTGAACGAGGTTCAACCCTCCCGTTTCATTACGCCGAGCGGGTTCTATATTCTCCCCGTAGTCTAATATTAGTCCCTAGTGTGTAAAAACGTGAATTATAGATAGAAATGATTATGGCAAATGTAATTTAAGGGTTTCTTTCGGACTTTGTTAACTTTTCTTTGTATTATATAATCCAATTGCCGCGTCAAAAAGGTAATTTTAAATATTCAGATCACCGTGTAAATTCGTTTAAAATCCAACAATATTTTCAATTTATCGACGAATTTGACACTGCTTATTAATATTATTAAATTTAAAAATCCAATTATCCAATCGGTTGATAATTCGCTTTCAAAAAAATAATTTGGCTCAGGTTTAATATAATACGTAATCATAAATTTTTATCCGATCGATTCCACGGTGTAATTTGGCATCAAGGCACTTTTGGATTGAAATCAAAAAACAAATTGTGTGTTGCTGATTGTTAACGATAACTAGGGTTGATGTAGCGTCATATGGGTACCTAGTCAAGAAGAACGCATTAGAATGAGTTTATCCACCTGGTGATATAGTTATATCAGCACGGTAATTACCATCCCAAGCATACATGAGGATATAGAGAGGGAAAGCTGCCTTTTTTTAATTACGGACCATTAATCACACGACACCCCTTGATCGATGCATTATTCATACAGATGCATATAGTATATGCAATTAGGTCACCCAGCCGTGCTAGGGACATTAAAGCTGCCAAATCCAGGAAACAAAGAACCTCTGTCTACTCGACCCAATTTCTTCTTTTCTTTCTTATTCTACAACAAATCCTCGACGTATGGAAGTAGCGAGGAAATTTTGTAAGAACTTACTCAACTTGTTGCCTTAGTTTTGTAGGTCCAAGAGTTGTTCGGTACTTTTTCTGTATCTGGTAATTTTTCTTTTCAACACTTAACATACCTGCTCATCTGCCAGGATGCGTAAAGAGCTGGTGTCGTGACTGTCGGCATAAAAGCAACCCAAACGAACATCGTAAAAGTGATATCAAAGTGGCCGCTATTCTCGTACGTTTCCATTAGTGCCAACTTTGCCAGTCTGTAAAGAAAAAAAAGCAGCTTGTTACTTTTTCACATTTTTTTGTGAAAATAACCACTTGATTTTACACGGCGCTACCGTTTCGTATTATATACGGATCCATATGTGGAATGACATAGTTTGATCATATAATTAATAACTCAGGAATATCGTATAAATTTAACTTGGTCCGCCCTCTTGATTTCTGAAGGTAGAACCAACTGCAGCCCGTAGCAATACTCCCGAGAAATCATATATGTTGATACCTAAATTATATGCTCAATGTGCTTAATCCAAGTTGAGGAATATTATTCGGAAGGTATGCAGAAGTGGCACTTTGAGACAAGCACATATTATATTGCATACACATTAGCTTAGAAATTCATGAAAATCCAGACAGCACATATGGATGCAAATGGTGATTATGCGAAGCTGTGGTAATACGGAAAATCGAGATTTTACCCGTTTTGTGAATTTTAAATATGTGTATAATAATATTGAAAACGAAAGAGAATAAATTATTCTTTATATAATGTAAAATATGATATTAATCAACGAATATTTTTTTCAAAGCATGCAATCTTCGATATATTTTTAAAAGCAATTCGTATATGAACTGAACATAGTTATTGCTTACTTTGAGGTTATGTTACAGAATAACAATTTTTTCGTTATATCTCTAACAACCATACATTAAATTTAACATTAAGCGCTATATTGAGATATGATATCGTTCGTAAGGATCCATTTATTAATGCATGAAAAGTACCCTATTTTTCTTAAGCCGGTTTTCCTTTTTGCAAAATCGCTCAACTTACATAACGGCGAATTTCCTACTGAGGTACTTCCATGTATCGAATATGGGTATTCGATAACTTCAAGGAGTTTCGAGTTTTACGATGAACTCATAGTCTTATAAGGATTTATAACCATATGTTACCTTATATCAAATTTTACTATAAGAAATATCCATTCATCGTCTGCACTGAGAAAATACGTATATCCCATAAGTACTTGACTTAGCTGAAATCCATTTTTGTCAACGGTTACGTTTAAAGGCGGAGCAGATATAAATTAATTTATCCAGATATATTCATCTCGATTAGAGTATAAAAGACTTAAAGTTTCGATACTTCACTGTCAAACTTCCTGCTTGGATTAATTTTACACTTTTTCATGAGACTTGCTATTATTTAAAGTACCTTAATGGCAATATCGTATCTGGAATTGTTCGTATGGCAAAGTAGAGTGCTGGCAGGACCACTTTCCTACAATGAGGATAATGGCCACTTCATGAAGTACATCAAGCACTAAGTGGATTGCATTTGAAAATACAGAGAACGATTCAAGTTTTTCATTAAATCGTATAAAGTTTAACTTTTTAAACTTGTCTTTTTAAATTGTGCAGAGATTGCACTTTTTTTATACTTTCAAGTCCATCCTGTAAAAGTTGTTATTTATTACTTGCCGTTTTAAAGTTTTTATACTAATTTTCATATTAGCATGATAAGTCCTGTCGGAAATTTTTCCACTTCGCACTTGAAAGATATAATGATTTAAGGCTTTTTAAAGAAATTTTAGTAAAGTTTCCAAAAAAAATCAGAGATGCTCACCACCGTATGTAATGGATTTTACAACTTTTTGTTCATTAAAAAAGTTACCATTTACACACCATTGGTAATATACTTGTTTAATATAGTATTAGAAGATATAAAGTTCGTGTCATTAAAAATGATGAATCTCAATTTGGTATTTCGATCAAATTTTTTTCTTCTACTTATGCTACGATTAAGCTTATTCTAATGAACCGAGCTTTTAACCGAAAGCTCCATTTTGTATGCCACTTCTTTAAAAGAAATGGCTGACATGTAGATAAGCCTCTGGCTAATACCCGGTGTGTTTTTAGCTGCGAGAAAATAAAAGTTACCATTAGTGGTTCTATATAAGAAATCCAAATGGATAAAAATATATCGTATTTCTGAATAGATACTGCTGAAAAATTTATACAGAAGTTTCATTGACACATTGTTTCCAGTTGGCTTAATGCATACAAAAACACGAGACTTTTGTTATGCTTTCACGTTAAGAACGTTCTAAAATATTTTGGCGAATTTGTAAAATTAAAAAACCAATCAGAGTCAACGTTATTTACAGTATTTTTAATATATTGTTATCAGTAAAAAGATATGTATGAATTTACAATCTCAGATATTCCAAATTGTGATTAAAAAAAAAGAATTTTTGAACAATATTTTTCAGCTCGTGTAAATATGGCCTTGGTTAAAGTCACAATTTTTTTCAAAAATTAAAAATAACGAACGTTGCTATGATAACGATAGGACTAGGTTCTAGGTTTAAATGTATAATTAGAATTAGTTAAGAAAAGTGCTTTAGCGGATATAATGTCGACAGAAAAATGACGGGTTTCATTTGGTCTCATTTGATTTTCTTGTAGCGCCAAGCCATCCTCCTTTCTTCCATTAGGTTTCTCGATCCACCGAGTAGAAACAGTACGCTTCACTAATTTTCCCCAGAGTCCACTAGAACAAACCCTTCTCAAAATCTATCCAAGTCTTAAATCAGAAAGGACGCGTCAGCAACAATATCGGAAAATCTTTAACAAGACTTGCAACTTATATATATATATATATATATTATATATATATATACATAGTATAATCTGAAGATAAAAAATAATTTATTGAATAAATAAGATTATTCAAAATAATTTAGCAAAAGAAAAATAATTAGTATCAAATTAATATTTTTATCGATTAAAAGAGGAGATCCATTTCGTGTACCAGTATTATATCTCTATAAAATATTTCTATTGTCAGACAAATAAATTATCAGGTAACTTTCAGACCCTGAATGGGGATTATGGGTCCAAGAAAGGATAACGTGAGCGGATAAACCTTTGCTTGTCCAATCTGATTAATGTGGTTTTTCGTCATTAATAATGAAAGTAGGTACCTGCTTGCGTGGAATCACTGAGCCTCGTGAATTGTGGTGGAAAAGTGGATGATAAAAGGAAAGTTATCAGAACACGCAATTCCCAATGGTGAATTTCCTTATAACCCTTAATACGAAATACCCCAAAAACCCCTCGTAGAGATACCTCATTTTCTCGCACGCTTTGCCAAAAGAAATATATGGAAAAAAAAATAGAACGCATGAAATCCGATATATCGAGTATAATTTTTACGGCCAAAGAAGATCCAACAAAGCGACATAACAGGGATATATGAAAAAAAGATATTTTTAGAAGAATCCTTGTTTTCCGAAAATGGGTAGAGTGTAATGTTATCGCTATACCAAAAGGACAGGAAGCGCATGGTACTTTTTGGATAAAGGGAAAGATAATTGATCAAACTCTTTTCAATTTTTCATGAGATTAATTTTTTACGATACAAAAATTGTATACCACCTTATATAAGAATATATTGTTAAAAGAGACGAGAATAATTTTTGACTTTTCATTCTTATTTAATTTTGAACTTGTTTTCCGTGACGAAAAGTTTATTGATAACAATATCAAAAGCTTAAACATTCGGCGCAAGTAATTTTACGTATAATCTGTCTGTTGGGAAATTTCAAATAAGAATTCGGCAAAAAAATTTCTGTGAATTATTATGAATTTTTATAAGGGCACTTGTTTCTTACCTTTGATCTTCTCGATGAAAGAGTAATAAAATGATCTTTGACTCCTTAGTATACTTCTCCTCTTGTTACTTACATTGTTTTTAAATATATATTCAAAGAAACTTTTGGATGATTCGAATGCACAAATTGAATCGGGAATATAAAATTTTGAAGAGAATCTTCGTTTTTTTTACATCAGCAATTCTTTAACGTGGAGTATCGATAACATGCAAAATTTTGCAAAATACCATGACAACGGGAACAATTTCTCATGCTATCGATTCATTAGAATATTTTCATCAAATTTAATATCAATTCAAAAAACGACTGTGTTGCAATACTTTTACGTAAAGATGGTGAAAACGGGCATTTCCCCGTGATTTGTTTTATTTTTTTAATGCAAAAAGAGTGAAGAGTGAGAAGTGTGAAAAACAAGATGAGTGTCAAAAATAGCAATTCGATATTCAATGTTTTCATATACCGAATGACGAAACATTTAACATGGTAAACATAAATTTTGATATCGGTAAACAAATTGATTCACGAATCCATAAAAAAGATCACATTGCCGTAAGGTTTCTTAAAACCAGCTTTCATCAAGGATTCGAATGTTATTCGAAATCGTCTGTATATGCTTACAATTACTATTTCCAATTCGCAGTATCAAAAATACTAGCAAGAAATTCGAAGATCCAACAAATATTTCAATTGCTTAGTAGTTCGTTGAAAACTATTCAAATTCCGAAATTCATGATAAATTGGATTTCTCTTTATGAAATTCCGAACCCTCCTTTTTAATCTTCCATTCGCAGACGTGTGTTAAAAATAAAAAAATTTTTTATTTCTACGTGCAGCTTGGCGTGAAAAATACACCTACACACATTGTATTATTTTCCCATATGCTTTATGTGAAACTGAAAAACACAACCTTACTTTTTCATTATCCAAACTTTCGTTAATCCAAACGATGCCCGATCCTAATTGATTAGGATAAACGAGGCTCTTCTGTATTTCTAAATAAACAAGCGCCCAATTACCTTCCAATGTGATAGAGGCGTTCTGGAAACTGCTTTCATGTGTTCATACATTGGAGCCTTTGAATATTCCCGCAAAAACAGCACTTTGCCGTCAAGTTCAATGCGAAGTTTGTATTCACACGCCAGCTTTTGCCTTTATTGAAAGACATTAAAGAACAGCTCCAAAAGCTCGACTGCTGCGACTTGCTTTATGAAATTCCCAGACAGCCAATCAGCCAGTAAATATAGAAACCTCGTCTAGAACTTCGGTGTAAATACATTTCGGGAAAGGTCACTTTTTCATGCGAATCTGACATGGGCGTTTTTCTCCCTATTGTCCCAAATTCATAAACTTTCGAAATATACCTATACGGTACAGAAGCTCAGTTTTCAGACGTAGATTCGAATTGTTTGACTATTCTCTGATGAGTGTCGAGTTTAGCTGACGACTCAAGGTAAATGGAGGCTCAGTGAATGAGAGAAGAATTGAAAGCGTTAATGAATGTTTTCGTTGCTGATTTCCATTTCACGAGGGTTTGTTCTCGATAACTTTTAGAAAACGAAACTAAAGTGTAAAAGTTTATTGAACGAGAGCAAATAAATGACGAAAAAACTTCGAGGCTTTTTTTCGAATCGACACTTGATACTTTGGAAAACAGTACTTAAGTGGGAATAAGTTTTACCGAGAAATTCAAAGATCTTTTCCCACGTTAAAAATACTTCGTATTTACGTGCTTGCAAAAGTTTGTAAACAGTTTGTAACGTCTGACAAAGAAAAAGCTTTCATGTAAAGACCTACCAAAAACTGGCGTCCGGCATCGAACTAATAGAATTTCTTTTCTTTTATTACATCAGGAGTCCATTTATTCGACAAACTGTCTAAATCGACGCAAGATCAAATTTTGGAAGTTCAAGATAAGTGACGGTGATTGTAGGGTTTATCTCTAATTTGTCTTAATTTTAAGAGATCGTGGACCACAGTCATCATGGATGTCCATGAAGAAAGGTATAAATAAGAAGAGTACGGACGTTAATTGAACGTCTGGTTGTCGACACTCGTTGAATTGCAAATTAAATTCAATTACATTGCGTAGGTTGAATTTATAAGAAATTACTTTCCTCAGTTAAATCTCTATTACCGCAAACGTCTCCACACAAATTTAAGACCATTTATTAAATATTAAGTGTTGAAAAATTCCTAAACACGTTTCTTTGTCTTCCTCCGTTTTTTCTTTTTCTATGATATTCAAAGCTTCTGTATTCCTTGGGACAAAATATCTATTTTAGTATACAATTTTAAAGAGTCTCGATAAATCGAATTGAATGCTGCGAGACTGTACCGTACGTTACGATAACGAAATTATTTGCAAGTCTGATACTGGATACGTAACCAGAAGCTACTCTTTTGTGAACTCAATCTGATACAACAATTTATTCCAATTTATTGCATAATATTTATCTTATGTTTTTGAAGACTGATATTCGCCAATGACATTTGACCATAAGACCTAATCCACACCGGGCTAGTACAGACCCAATCCTAAGACCTCGACGGATCCTTAATTCCCATAATGAAATTTCTACTAGCGAAAGGAAGAGTATATAGAAGACGAAAATTCTTCATTATTATTTTACCCGGAATTGGCCTAGGAAGAAAATTAGAGTCAACGCGATTCGATTATATACATATAAGAATCTGTAGCAAATCATACAAACGCCTGGCACACAAGAGACCATCGCTGGTAAATAAATTATTTCCTGTCTAATTCCATTTCTGATCCCATTTATTTCACTATATTGCCTCGAGCAAAGGATCGAACGATCAATTTTCCACTAATTCTATGTACCGCGTGCAACAGTACATACGAAGACAAATGTAGTGATACAAACTGAAATATTAAAATATCTACAATTTACGCAATTTACGCATCGCTCTCAATTATTATTCTTTAAAGAGACGCAGCCATATTTTAACTTAGAAATTTTTTTATGAAATATATTATACATATTTAACTAAATTTCATCCTAACTAATGTATACCAATCCGACGTATATATATATAATACAAATATACAGGGTGTTTCATGAGAAGTTACAGATTCGGTTGTGGCTTAATTTGATCAGTGACAATACTTTCTACAATTTTGACTGAGTCCTTTCTGAATGTTATTATCAGTTGGCCAATGAGTTTAATCAACGAACAATCACATTTATCATAGTTCAAATGGAGCCACACCCGAGTCCATAGGATCACTTGAGTCATCCTGTATAATCGAATGCAATCCAGTGCCATAATAATTTAACACGTGTTACTGTACATAAATATAACAGTACCGCGTGTGTTTAAACAGTAGCCCTTATTCAAATGTCAAGACAAAGTATATATTACCAAGATCCAAGGTTCGTATTCCTTGAGTATGCATAAGGGCTGTGGAATGATGAATTATTAAAAAGGAAGGTGACTAAGGGTGGATTGGCGAAAGGTATAAAACTGATTGTGAGACGAAAAACGGAGAAAGGCAGACAGACACTCACAAACGCGAATTTGACTTCCATACCCAAGGAAAGAAAAATGCTACAATTCTCACAAGGGTACTATCACCGTAAAAGCAGATAAATCCACCCTATGTGGATATACGATCGTGTCTGTTGTAAACGCTTGGTCGCATCTTACATTAATGTTCATTCACGTTCAAAGATTAACGAACTTCCTATGATACCCTGTAGAACCAAATTGACCCTTATAAATATAGGTGCTAATGATACCAAAAAAAGGTCTAGTACTTAAATAATTTCCCATATAAATCCTATATACATAAATCGTACGAAAAGATTATTTAAATATATTACAACAAGTTTTTACAATTTCATTAAATCACGCATGGTAAATTTAATTTAAAATTAACTTACCGCAGCACCATTAGTGGACACAGGCATATAGCGTAGACCGATACCATGAAGATTAAATATTTTTGCGTACGTTTCTCTTTTCGCACGTCCAATTCTGCGTTGTAGAGATCGTAAGCTGCTGTCAAGCCAGGCAAACCGACTGTACCACCTGTGCAGACGCTACCACTTTCTCTCTTACCATCGCGAGCAGATCTGAAAAAAAATCAAATATTGCAGAGAGATGAAAAGGGCACGAAATAAATATATCAGAGAGGGAGAGCAAAGTCTTTCATCTTATTCCACGAAGTGGTTCTTGATCTTTCTTTCTTTTTTTTTTAAGACTACCAGGGTCAATCTTTGCAATTTTTTCATTCTATTTCACTGTATTTTAAATCTATTTTGTATCATCCATATATGTTATTTCGCTCTATTGTCAGTGCACGAGTTGCAAGTAAAATATTTCTCGAGCAGCCTTTAGATAGTGTCATTGAAGATGGAGTGAAGTCAGGAGAACGAGATAGACATACTTGGAAATCGGTAAAGCGGAGATGAAAAGGAAGTGAGAGTAAAAAGAAAAAAAGAGAAAAAGGAAATTTAGCCCGCTCAGGACGACAAATTGGATTACTGTTTTCCGTAAATGCGCACTGTCCTACATTCACACGAGATGGTGAAATGCATTTATGCAAAAATGCATCCATGCACTCGTATGCATCTTTCCCGTGCGGTTAACACGTGTCGATAAAAGCGAAATATTCATGCTGGTGACAAATATTTTATATTTTTCACTTGGTCGTCGATAATACATCTTCGATGTAATACTCGTCTAATAAATTTAAGCGTGACGTTTGTATTACATAATACATTTTTTTTATGTCCAGAATTCAACGTCATTTCCATTAATGGCAAAATTATAGCTTTGGGATCGCGAAGTTAGTAGCTCCTCGGACTTATTTATCCTGATGAAAGTTTGTAAGCTTGAAAACTTTCGCAACTTATTTTTTGCTCTCAGTTAGAGCATCTTTCAATTGAGTTTATTATTATTGTTTGTTCTTGTTTTCCAGAGATCAAGAGCTTTTTCGTGGGTTGAAAACAGCTTAACGAATCTCTTGTTGAGGTTGAGGTCAGTTTCTCAGGGGACAATCGCGTAGGAGCCGACACACGTTGAATTTTTTATACTTAATAACATTGTCGCCGAGGGATTAAAAGTTCTACTGGGTAAAAGAAAAAGAAAATAAAATTAAGATAAAACGCGTGGAAAATTAAAGACTAATTTTGTGCGAAAATATTTTCAATTCAAAACTTCGTATCGTTACTTTGTTAACGTTACCACTTATAAAGTGAACGAGGAAAGATAGCAAGGGATAGGGCATGGCCAGATTTAATACTATAGCATTAGAACGTTCAAGTAAAAAGAGATATTATATCATTTATACACCGTATTAATGCTTTATTCATAATCCTGGAAATAACTTTGTATCAGAAATGCAAACTCGTAGCATTCATCTTCATCTCTCAACATCATTTCAACTCTTTGTACATTCCATTTCATTTTTCGCCAAATTCAGAAGAATATTATTCTAGCACGTTTAATTGTATTTCGTGTTTGTTAGAGATGCTTTAATGTTTGAAAATTATTTCATGACTTTACGAGCAAATAGTACCGTTTGGTGAAACCAAAATTTTCTTCACGCTGTACACTGCAGGACATTAATGCCGTCCTTGGGTGGAGCTAGTAGGAAGCGGGAGTAGGGCGACCGGCAGTGGCGAC